>NW_021025747.1:17204-109153 GCF_004153795.1 Camellia sinensis | reverse complement strand
TTGGATAAGGTGTGGGCTTGGGCCAGGTTGGTAGCCTACTCATCTTATTCTTTTTCTGACTTAGGTCATATGGTGACTGTTGTAGAACCTTGTAACTTTTGTATTGAATGGTGATTAAATCCATCAGTTTTGTAGGATTAATCACTGTATTTGTTGCTAGCCTTCATGGATGAAGGCTTCTCATCTCTACTCCATTGTGTATAAATTGAGACCATGTTCTCTTGGTTTTCTTTCCAAAAATTTTTCTTGCCTTCTTGTTATTTTGTCAGTTTGTCTCATACAATTCTTCTAGTGTGAGAGAGTGCTACTGTTATTCTATTCACCGGAGTTGCCTAGAAGGTGCCCTTGTTGTAGCTGGTTATATCCATCATATCATGTGAGATAGATGTCGACGTTCCTTCAGCACCCATTGGTGAGATCGCAAATCTATTTTAAGAAAACTGGGTGATACACAGGTTTCAGTTTGACTCCCTTTATATTTTGTTTATTTTATTTCCAAAATTTGATTTGTCTTATTTCTCTGCTCTTAAGTTGTAATTTTCAATTTTTATTAAATCTATTATCTCTGCTTTGTAATTCAATTTATAAATATGAATCTGTTTTATTTTTATTTAAACACTCATTTTATACAACATGAATGAAATGTAATTCAGAGTTTGATAGAGGATAGAAATTTTTTTCTGACATTGTACCCTGTTGTCAACTAAAATTTGACAACGGGTTATTTTTAATAGAGGCAACAACAATTCAACTTATTTTTTAAAAAGTAACTTTAAATTAATGACAAATTTTATGAACATTGTTAATTAAAGTCTTAAAATTTTAATGTATTTGTAATTATTTTGTGAAATTCCCATTGGATTGTAATTTTTCCTTTTTAATATGGGTTAGTTATACTTTATTCATTTTTTTTTTGTTGGTTTTTGAATTTTTTTTTTTATTTTTTCCATTTTAGCTCACCATGTTTCAATTTTTTTTTTTTTGAATTTACTTCTAAAACTTGCCTCGGTTCAAAATTAAATAGAAAATACAATGTTAGCCGTCACATGACATAAAAAAAATATTATTATATTAAAGTTTGAGTTTATATTATATGTGTGAGTTATATATAATAAAATATTACAAAAATTATAAAAAAATTCTAGAGTTTGAATCTTGTAACAAAATAAATCTCAAATTTTTAATTTTATTAATCTAAAGTTTTAATTTGTTTTTAATTTAAATCAATTTTTACTTTCATGAAGTAAAAATACACTTTTTCCGACAATTTTACTTAATGGAAAAAATCAAATGGTAAAGATTGAAAACAAATTAAAAATAAGTGTTTAAATTGATAAAATTGAAAATTTAGGATTTATTTTGTTACAATGCTCAAATCTTGTGATTTTTCTTCTTTTTCTTTTTTTTTTTGTAATTTCACCGAAAATATTTTTATATCACGTGATTATCAATATGTTATTTTTTTTGTCTAATTTAAACATAAATTAATTTTTGAAATAAATTGAAAAAAAAAACTTAAAATATAAAGGACCAATATGATAATAATAATAATAATTTAAAGACCAAATTAAGAAAACTGCCAAACATAAAAGTAAGAGAAGTTAGAGCATCAGCATCAATGTCTTTAAAATAACAAAAAGTTAAAGTATAACTACCAAATCATCAAATTCTTTCTCCATCAGTCTGAGCAAAATTTTGTTAAATTTATTTTTTGTTAAATTTGCTATAGTAACTCGTTTGATGAAGCGAGGAACTGTTCATCGCTACAACACGCGATTTGGGTGTAATCGGACGTCCGCCCGGAAGTCCGGCAGATCAACCCGCCGGTCAACCGGTCAACGGCAATTTTTTTTTTTTTTTAGTTTTATCTTTTGTAAAACATAAGAATTGTTTAGTTGATAGGTCATCAATTTAATTATAAAAAAAAAAAACAATAACAAATATTTTAATAAGATTGAGTTAAAATAGAGAGTTTGATGCAGTGGATGACTAGCTAAAATATGAAATTAGCTTTTTAAGTTATACTTTGACTTAAAATTTGCTGAGGCTAATGCAAATGCTCTTACCATTTTAATATTTAACGAGGGAAGGCAGAATGACAAAGTAGCTCTGTAAGGTTTTTTGGTTTATTGTTTTTGTTTTGAGATTTCAACTATTGAAATAAAATTTTATTTTAATGGGTTTTAAAAATATTAGGATTAATTTCACTTAATTATCATCTAATATCATGTTATTCCTCTCAATTTTAAAACCAAACATTTAAACAAATTACATTTTACCACAATCAACAACCATTGAATATTACTTTATCGTTCAAACTAAATGTATGGTTTTAAATTTTTAAAATTAACAAAATGACGAAAATTGTTAAAAATCTTTAAAATATGATTCCCAAATTCACCCCTAATAATGTGATAGGATGGTTAGGCTTTAAGTGATTAATTTTTAGGATAAATTATAAATACACCTCCTAAAGTTTGCTTAAAGTACAAATTCACCCATATAGTTTGAAAAATTACAAACACTCCTTTTGTCGTAATTTTTATTTAATAGAATTAATTGAAAAAATAAAAATAGTAACTTCTCTCCTACACAGTAATAAAATTACTTGCATTATTATTTGAAATAAATTTATGATATCATTAATAACTGTTAATCTACTTTATGATTTATTAATAAAAAAAAGTTCATTTGTTATGAAAGTCAAAATTTCAAGGGGCGAGATGTAATTTCTAAAATTATAAGGGGCAATTCATATTTTAAACAAGTATCAGCAGGTATATTCGTAATTTATTCTAATTTTTAAATCGATCAATAATTGACATATGCTTATTTTGGAAAGTAGACATTTTAACCAAAAAATTAAAAAGTCACTAAAAAAATAACTCTTCTTTCCATTATTTATATGTTTTTTTTGTAAAAAGTTAAATCAGTAAAAAAATCAAATTTCCAAAATAGGCATAGAATCAGTAAAAAAATCAAATTTCCAAAATAGGCATAGAATCAGTAAAAAAATCAAATTTCCAAAATAGGCATAGAATCAGTAAAAAAATCAAATTTCCAAAATAGGCATAGAATCAGTAAAAAAATCAAATTTCCAAAATAGGCATAGAATCAGTAAAAAAATCAAATTTCCAAAATAGGCATAGAATCAGTAAAAAAATCAAATTTCCAAAATAGGCATAGAATCAGTAAAAAAATCAAATTTCCAAAATAGGCATAGAATCAGTAAAAAAATCAAATTTCCAAAATAGGCATAGAATCAGTAAAAAAATCAAATTTCCAAAATAGGCATAGAATCAGTAAAAAAATCAAATTTCCAAAATAGGCATAGAATCAGTAAAAAAATCAAATTTCCAAAATAGGCATAGAATCAGTAAAAAAATCAAATTTCCAAAATAGGCATAGAATCAGTAAAAAAATCAAATTTCCAAAATAGGCATAGAATCAGTAAAAAAATCAAATTTCCAAAATAGGCATAGAATCAGTAAAAAAATCAAATTTCCAAAATAGGCATAGAATCAGTAAAAAAATCAAATTTCCAAAATAGGCATAGAATCAGTAAAAAAATCAAATTTCCAAAATAGGCATAGAATCAGTAAAAAAATCAAATTTCCAAAATAGGCATAGAATCAGTAAAAAAATCAAATTTCCAAAATAGGCATAGAATCAGTAAAAAAATCAAATTTCCAAAATAGGCATAGAATCAGTAAAAAAATCAAATTTCCAAAATAGGCATAGAATCAGTAAAAAAATCAAATTTCCAAAATAGGCATAGAATCAGTAAAAAAATCAAATTTCCAAAATAGGCATAGAATCAGTAAAAAAATCAAATTTCCAAAATAGGCATAGAATAGTCTACATTTAAGAGTATCAAGTTTTTTGTCGAAATTGATATTTATTGCAAATTGAGATGGTTAAAATTCTATTAAATTTAAAAAATTACTATTCAATGTAATTTTAAAAAAAATATGTACAAAATTATTGTAAAAATTACAATTTTAATTATTAATATTGATAGAGTTTAGTACTAAATGTAATTATTTTGTAGAAATACACTAGTGTGTAATTTTCCTTAAAATTTTTGAGCATTTTATAATGAGTCATTCCAAGATACACACTCTTAAAAGAGTATGTAACTATAAACTATGCACAATAGGTAAGTTACGACGTTTGTAGGTTTTCTTTTTCTTCTTTTCTTCTTCTTCTTCTTTTTTTCTTTTTTTTTTCTTTTTTTTTTTTTTTTTTTTTTTTTTTTTTTTTTTTTTTTTTTTTTTAACTCAAAAAAGAGGATTTACAAGGCAGGCCGTAAGGCATGCAACAAAGCCATGGAAGGGTTAGACACCATTGGCAAGGCAGACGACCACAGAAAGCCTCCTTTGCAACCCAATGGGCAGCCCCATTAGCCGACCTAAGACTCCATTGAAATAAGAAATTTCTACCACAAGCTAGAACTCTAATGTCCACGATAATGGGATCACATTCCCAGAGGGAATCATTTTCAGACGCGCACAACATGATAATAGCCTTGTTGTCACTTGCTATCTCGACATTAGAAAGGTTTAGAGCATGGGCCATAAGGCAAGCCCACCTGATCGCCATAGCTTCCCCTTGTATAGCAGATCTGATCTCAATTCTCTGGACAACCCCATCTACAAGCAGACCATGGTTATCCTGAAACAGAACTGCAAAATTGATGCCTTTGACGACTCCGACTTAAACGCAACATCGCAGTTGGCTTTAAGTTATTCCCGTGAAGGAAGATACCAAGCAATAAACGGGTAAGCACCAGGTAAGACAGCGTTACTAGCCTCAGACGTACAAAGAACAGAGATGCCCTCAAATTTCCTACAAGCTCAATCTGCTATAGATATATAGGGGTATAAATTTGGCCTACGGGCCCGCGGCCACCCAAAACCCTCTTGTGGCCCGGTGCGGCTCGGCCTGGCAAGTCCCGTCCAGGCCTGAGCCCGAGCCCAACCCAAGATTTTGGGCCTGAGCTGTCTGTTTCGAAACTCGGCCCACTAGGCTTGGCCCGAAGCCAGACCCGTCAGCCTGCTCAAGGCCCAGCCTACCCGAGACTTAGTGTCATTTTTTATGGAAAAAATAAAATTTTGGTAAAAAAAAATAAAAATAAAAATTAAAAAATGGTCATGCTGGACCCGAGGCCCGAATACCCTTTGGGCCATGGCCTAATTTTTTGGCCCATATGCCGACTTTGCCAGAATTTTGACGGGAGCCCGCGTGGCCCGACAGTGGGCCGGACCGGGCCAAATTTACACCCCTGGACATATAGTCTCAAACAGGTCCACAGGGGAATGGTTGAAAGTCCATGCATTCCTAGTCTTCCAAATGTGCCAAGCCAGCCATATTCATTACTACAAATGTGATAACTAAATTTTTTTCAATCATAACTAGAAAAAAAAAAAAAAACATAAAGAGCTATATCAAAATTGTGACGCCTCAAAAGTCAGGAACATCAAATATTATATTAACCATTGAATACATGATTTATCTAAGGTTACAAGAGTAGGAAACGTCAATAATGAGTCATTTGGCTAATAACCAAGCAAGATCCCAAAAAGGTTGGAGAAATCAAAATAGCATCCCTTCTAAGTCCAACCACCTTAGATAGCAAAGCTACCTTTTTGACAGATCTTGACAAGGTATTAGCACAAGGCCTACATGAGTTGACGAAGTATAAAGATAGGTTACAAATGTTATATATAAACAAATTACAAAATCATGTCTTAAATACAACATGGGATCTATCACTTATAATCTCCAAACACGTTTAACATAACTAGTTCCTAACTCTCATAGGATAGCCGTACGTCTTTAAATACTTCAGCTTTGCCTTCGACCGGTCTAATAGTCTTCAATACTTGGCACGAAACGCCGTGATCTTTGAATGCCCAGTAAACGCACACACACTCTGTCCCTTTTTTCCAATCTAATACACCATTATATTTACAGCAAGCAAGTAGTGAAGCATGATATTCAAGTCAATAACAGCAATTTTAATAATAGAGGAAAGGAACATGTCATTCAAATAGATAACAAAGGTTATAGTGTTAGTGGCTAGTATTCTAGAAATCCCCCAAAGAGATTTCAACCTCCCAACCACAAAAATTGGACACCGGACTATTCGGAACTCCCCCTTTTACTACTTTGTTGCAGAACTAACATCGGATGCCTACCAACGGTTATATACCGCGTAGTGCCAACTGTAGGGCCTCAAAAGGGACAGCAAAAAGAAAAAGGTTTTATCACCCAGAACCCAACCTTATTCTTTCAAAAATGTTTTATCCTCCTGAATGTCCCATTCGGACCCAACCTTATCTCACCAATCAAACCATCGCAAAGAGTCTGAATATGTCTGTTCCATTCTAGGGTTTACGCAATAACTGCTTGCGCAAGACTCAACATTCAATTAGGGAGCACATCCCATCAATCCATACATAACACATTATCATCTCTTCATTATTCAAGTGATTGAAAACCCAATACCACCCCAATGAAGCATTCTGTTGAGTTAGATGTCTTAAATTAAAGTTAGAATAACTTAACAAGATAGTAATATCCACATAAGCATGAGCATCATCAATTGAAGAAGATAAGGAATATAACCATAGCACATTCAATATCATACCAAGATATGATCATGTACTAATAAGTATATTCATGAACACAAGAGCATAAATCACCCATGCAAAACTAAATTTCCAGATTGAATAGCATTTAATGATTAAAATACAAAAGGCTATTTTAGATCTTTCCCGAACCTAGCCTTCCTACGATTCGTAGACAATTTAATCTAGTTTTCAAAACATGTTTTAGAAATGTGATAGATATTCTATATTTTTAGTTATTTAAGAAATACTCCAGTGCTGTTCAGATTCGTCGACCGTTATGAAAATCGGATTTTCTTTCAAACCGCTCACTCTTTTTCAATGAAACCAATTTTACTTGAAAGATAACTCTTTAAGTAATATTTTAACATGAAACTGAGGTCCATAAGTTTTTTATACACTTTTCTATAATTTTCAAAATTTGGATGTAAAACAGATTTTTCTAGCACAGTTCTTGAAAATAGAAATTTGGTGAGAAAAGAGGTCAACTATGAAAATTTTTTCACTTATCTTGTGATGAAAACTTGCTAAATAATAAGTATTAAACTCAAAAAATTTAAGATGAAGGTGTGCCTTTGGAAATTTTGAGAGTTTGATATAGAAAAATATAGTCTTATACCAATTAAGAGAAATACAAGAAGGGCAGAATCAAGACTCAACTTCTTTCATTTTTAATATAAGAATGCCATCAAAACACATCTGAAATGAATGTTTAAAATTTCTAAGAGCATGTATTTGAAAGGAAAAATAAGAGCGAGTTGTGTTGTAGCTTACTTGATTGCCTAGTGAAGTGTTTGGACAATTTCTTCTACTTTTCCTTTTCTCTACCACCAAAGCTCTCTTCCTTTCTTTTGCTCGGGGAGAGGTCCTATTTATAGAAAAAAAAAATGTGGTGGAAAGTCTAAAAAGCCCTTGGTTGGAATTGGATGAAAGAATTTGTAATTGGTTGGAATGGAATGAAATGGAGGTTGATTAAAAAGATTAATTATAACTTGGAACATAATTTAGTCCTAGCTTGGTCAAGGTAGAACTAGATTGAAAGTTAGTACAAACATATCTCCATGATTTGGAGATTTAGTCAAAATTCTTCATGAAATCAATGATTCTTGTTTCAAAAAGTACACAACAAAGGGTTCCTCTAGGGTGGCTGACCATGTGAGCTGATTTGAGGGTATTAATTTTTTTTTTTTCTTGTATACAAATGTTGGAAATTGCAAAATATGGTGTATAAAATAAGTGTAAAGGTACAAATGTATATATATATAATGGTTGCTAGTTTGGGGTCAACCTGTGATTCAAGAAGAATATGATGACCAAAATCTTAATTTATGAATTTGAACATTTAGTTAAGTGTAGTATTTAATATATTTAAGGTTTGGAAATTTAATTCAGTTTAAGTTTATCTGTTTTGAATTAAACGGAGAATTGTATTGAGAACCGGAAACCTAGGGCTTATTGTATGGAAAATATACTTAGAAAATTAATTTAATTGTTATTAGGGTTTTAGAAATGGTTCCTGAATTTCGGGTTCAATTAGGGTTTTCGAGTTTTCAATTGGCACGCATGCTCGATTCTATAACTAGAATTGGAGACAAATAAGGATTGGAAGGTCCTTATTGAAATAATTCAAAAGTCAGGGACTTGATAGGTTTTATAAAGGTTAAGGGCCTTACAAAAATACCACATAGGTATTAGTTTAAAAAAATATATATAAAAAATAAAAAATACCACATAGGTATAATTAAGTCTTTTAAATCATAATCAAAATAGTAAGGGTAAATTACAAATACACTTTTGAGATTTGCTTAAAATACAAATTATCTATATGATTCTGAAAATTATATCCCATCCACTGAAATTTTTAATTTCAGAACAAATAACCTATTTTATTAATAAATCATCAACTCAATTAACAGATTTTAATGATGTAAAAAAAATTAATTAATAATTCAAGTAATTTTATTATTGTATAGGAGAATAGTTAATAACTTTATTTTTTTCAATTAATTCTATTAAATAAAAACTTATGCCAATGGGGTATTTCTAATTTTCCAAACTATAGGAGAAAATTCATATTTCTTAGGGGGTGTATTTGTAATTATAATAGAATAAATTACGAATACACCCATGAAGTTTGTTTAAAATACGAATTACCCATTTGATTTGGAAAATTACAAATATGACCTTATCAAAAAAAATTATTTAATAAAATTTACTGAAAAAATGAAGTTCTTAATTTTTTTCCAATATAATAAAATTACTTAAATTATTAATTGAAATAAATTCCTGACATAATTAAAAAATTGTTAATTAAATTAATGAGTTATTAATAAAAATGTTTATTTGTCACGAAATAAAAAACTTCAAAGGATGGGATATAGTTTCTAGAACTATAAATGACAATTCGTATTTTAAACAAATCTTAAGAGGTGTATTTTGTAATTTATCCATTATAACAATAGAGTAATGTTAGAGACCTATATATTTAACTCACAAATTCCCCTATAATGATATGACAAATGAATTGAGTCCTTAATCATTGAGTGTGTAAGTAGGTTAAAAGTCAGTTTATTGGCATTTTAGTTTTTTTTTGGTCATATCAAAACTCTATTTTTTTACACGTTTTTTTTAAAAAAAAGTTTAAAAAATTAAAAAAATAACTTTAATCTACTTTCTAAAATAGATTATAATATATCATTATGAGTAAAAATAGGGCAAATTACCTACACCTCCCTTGGGGTTTAACAAAATTATAAATTCCCCCCCTCCCCCCGAGGTTTCAAAAATTACATCTCGCCCTATCGCAATTAACATCGTTAATAGATATCATAAATTGACTAAAATGCCTTTTTGGCATATAAGGACAAATTACCTACAGCCCCTTGAGATTTAGCTAAATTACAGATTCTCCCCTAAAGTTTAACTAAATTATAGATTTCCCTAAGGTTTAGCTAAATTATCACTTTTAATAAGTTATGAAATGCAAAATTAAAATGGAAAAATACTTATCACACTACAAAAAACTAAAGTTTTAGAGACCAAAATTTATGGACAAAATTATTTTAGGAGATCAAATATTTTTGTTGCGAAAAGTGTTGTTATTATATTTTTAGTAACGAAAACTGAACATTAGTGATTAAGTATTATCTTTTTTGTATCAAATTTTTTATCTCAAAAAGTAAACCATTTTGAGACCAAATTATTTTGTCCCTAAAAGTCTATTTATTATTGACATTTTAGAAATTTTATCGCTAAAAGCCTTATTTTTGACTTTTCAATGTGACTTTTTAGCGACTTATCCTCACGACGATAGAAATTAATCTCAAAATGTCTTTTACAACAAAATTTTCACTTTTAGAGATAAAAAAAAATTGGTCTATAAAACTCTTATATATTGTAGTGTCAAATGGTAAAAATATCATAAAATTAACAAATAATTAAATAAGTTAAAAACACAAGAAATAGCTTGTCAAAAAATTCTTAGAATATGTTTGGTTTGATTTTGAGAAATTTATTTTTTTTAAAATTAAAAAATAATTTGGTTAAGAAATAAAAAATAAAAAACAATTATTATTTTTATATAATTTTATCTTTTGAGTGGTTAGAAATAATTTTTACAAATTAAATATATTTTTTCATATTTATTTTTATTAAATTAGTTTTTATTTTTTTAAATTCTAAATTTGTTTTCTAAACAACAAATGAAACATGGTTCCAAACTCTGTGTTTGGTTGTGTTTTCAAACAATGATTCTACACTCATATTCCAATATGATGTTTGGAACGGATTCTCAAATCACATTTCCACAACTCTGCAGAAAACTTTGTGTGGGATGCGTTTTTCAAATTTGGTCTAACTGGTCATCCCACTGGATGTCCTACCGGACGTCCCATCGGTCGTCCTGCCGGTTGACCGGAACAGTGCAATTTTTATTTATTATTATTATTTTTTTTTGCAATTGACATATGTTAATTTTTATATATTCGAAAAAAATATTTTTCGAATTTTTTAAAAAAAAATTATGTGCTTTAATAGAATTTTGAGTTGTATATTTGGTTATGAATTGTAAATTTTTGTATCAAATATCATATGTCACATCAAAAATTCTCCACTCAAATCAAAACTCTTTTACCAAACAAATTTTTCACACTCAAATCATAATTTCAAAACTCATAAACTCAAAATACAATTCATACTCTCAAATCATATTTACAAAACTCTACCAAACGCAATTTTTTTTTTCATCTAACGTAATTCTTTTGTAAATTTTGTTAATTTATCAAAGAGATTTTAGTATGGACAATATCGTTCATCAATTTATATTTTGATGATGTCAACTAATTATTTTTAACGTTTAGTTAACGGTAGGAATTAAATTATTATGTGAATATAAATTTAAGGAGACGAAATGTAATTTCTGAAATATCAGAAAAAATTTATAATTTAGTTAAATTTTAAGAGGCGTCGATAATTTACCCGTAAAAATATATGAATTTTTGAGAGGTTTCAAATATTTTTATTATAAATAATAGTAGGAAGAAATTTTTTAGTAGAAGTTGCGGGTGGCTGTCATCATAACTGTTTTAACTGTAGATTCGCCGCTTTGCGTGATGTCTTTATCCACAGACATCTTTCTCTCTCTTTCTGTCCTCTGCGTATATGCATGTGCTGCTTCTATCCTAGCGTAACGTATGCTTTAATCACGTGATCAAAGAAACCAGGTGTCATGCCATCAGCTATTCCAAATGCTACTCTTCTTCACACATTTAATAGTAGCGGTTGAGTGTGTAATTTAAATAAATAAAAATAATATTAAATATTTATTATATAATGTATATGTTTAAGTGATAATTTTTTTTTATTAACTTTAAGAGAATCTATATGCCAAATCTTATATGAAACTCCAATAATTAAATTTTATCTTAAATTTTTACTTCACCTCATATGTCAAACATGACATGAATTTTGAATCAAAAAAAAAAACATGACATGAATTTGACAAAAATTAAGAGCATGACAGGCTTCTCAGCTCATGTCAAATCTTTAATTATAGCACTTTTTTACAAATAAAATAATATTTTAATTCATCTTTAATAAAATTTAGTATATAGATTAGAGAGTTTCAAGAGATGTCAAATTGACATAGGCTTGGTTTGCAAAATGGGTTAGTTTTTTAATTTTTTAACTTTTTTGATTATTTTAACCTGGAGTTAAAAAGTTTGGTTTGAAAAAGATTTTTACTTTTTTTTAATTTTTTTGACTTTTTTGTGAGAGAAAGAATGTAATAATAATGAGTTGTATGTAATATTTTGTCTTATTAAAACTAAAAACTTATTTTATTTTTTGTAATTATTTTAACCCCAAACCCACGTCCCAAACAATGCCATATATTAAGTTGCCACACAAGCTTTCAATTTAATTTGACATACTAAAATTTGGCATATGATGCCCTCAAGTTCAAAAGAATGGCTTCAAAACACCCATTCAAGTGTTCTCTTATATAATAATATTGATAGATAACAATATGTACGTAAAATATGTTATATATTTGATTAAAATATGTAGTTTTATATATGCAAAATCTATGCAAACATATATGTGTAATCAAAATTCACCCAACATATGAATTCTATCATGTAGAATATTTGAATTAAAAAAAAAAAAGGATGTATTTTTCTACATAAATTATGTAAATATATATTTTCCGGATTATGTATATACATATATTTTGTGAACTTTTTTTTTTAATAAATTAAAAAAAAATCAATTAAAGATACCATGGTAGAATTTAAAAAAAAAAATGAAATGTTTCGTTTGTTTTGACGTAAATGTTTTTTCAAAAATATTTTACTCATTTTTCGTTGTTTGGTTAAACAAAGAGTAAGAAAAATATTTTTGTATTATTTTTTCAAAAATGACTTAACTTGAAAAATTATGTAAGTCAATTTTTACAAAGTTGACTCCCACTCACTACCTTTTTAACACATTTAGCTTCTAAATAAATATCTTAACTCACTAAAAAGTCATAAATGACACTTTATTGAATTAAAATTTCTCTTTTAGATAATAAAATATTTTTGTTTCAAGTGTGATGTCCCGAGTCTCGAACCCAACTTGAACTTACGTAGTTGGACTTATCGTTTTATTTTTTGGAGCCTTGAATGATGTATTAGCATATCTTAAATTTAGATTTCTTTTTATATTTGAGTAGTTTTCACTATTTTGCTCTTTTAGCCCTCCACACATTGAATCTTTATGTGAAGTGACCTATTGGAAAGATTGTTCATGGGGCTTCAATTTAGGCATAAGAAGGGCCCAAAACGAAGTTCAGATGAATGAGTTATAGCTCTTTAAAATTTAGATTGGCCGCAAGTGCGGAGGGTTGGCTACAGGTGCGGTGGTAGTGCCAAATCTGGGTTTCCCTTCTAAAAAATCTATAGGTGCGGGAAATTTCTCCGCATGCGTAGTAGAGGTTTTGCAGGTGCAGCCGGAGGCTTCATACGTGCAACCAAGCGTGCTTTTGTCTCGATTTTTGTGCCCTTTTGCCTCAAAAACCAACATTCTCTCTCTTTTTTCTCATTTTTATGATATCTCTTTCTCTCTCTAAAACTTTCTTCTCTCTCACTTTCTCTCTAAACTCACCCATAGTTTCACAAATCTCTTCATCCTCCAATATCAAAGAAGATTTTGCTGCTAGTTCCTTATACCAAAATAACGGGCGTGTCAAGGGCATTGTTTTGACCGGGGGGAGATCGATTTTCAACAAATTCAAAATTTGGGATATTTGAGCTTTGATTATTCTCTTCTCTTCAAGAGATAGGAATTTCTTTACTTCTTTTCAATATTTTGCTATAAATAGATATGTGGTAATTTTTATTGCATATAAAACACGATTTTGGAAAGTAATTTTGGAAGGCATTTAGATCAGGTTTAGGGTTTGGAGGTGAATGGGTTTAATCTTGTGTTTGGTGTTGATTATGATAGTATTTTGCTAATAGAACATGGTTGTGAAAAATTAATTGAAATGGCCTATTTTATTTACTTAATCAATAATTTTGGGAAATGAAATAAAAGTGATGATTTTTAGCAGTCGTTGAGCCACATGAGTATTTGTGAAACACAATGGCAAGTTGGAATGGGAGGGAAATTAAAGTGTTGTTATGAATTTAGATAGCTATGATATAATGCTATACCAAAATTGTTGCGAAAATCAAGTTAATGGAAATAAATTAATGCTGTATAAGTGTCGAACATTATAAATAATGGAATTTGGTTTTGAAAATTTAAAGAGAGGGTTATGCATGTCTTAACAAATTGAAAAATGGAAATCGAAGAAAAAAGGAATTAAAGGGTGGTTATGAAACCAGAATGTGTTGATTGTTGAGGATTGGAACTAATGAAGTGGTTAAAGAATTTATACAATATTAAAATTGTTGAGGTAAGCCTAATTAAAATTTGGTATTATTGGAATTGTGGAAGCAGTATGATCACATTGTTTAGGTTATGAGATTTCATGCTACCTACTACTTAAGGGTTTTATCATTGGCCATCGGTGGAGGGTAGTATTAATTATTGTTAGATAGTTTACACGTGTTATGTGTTATTGAATTATTTGCGTAAATTCAAATAATATGGAATTGTGATGAGTTGGATGATGATGGTGCTATATAGAGGGTCCGTTTCATTCCGGTTAGCTATCGGTAAAGTGCGGCGCCTTGAAACAAGTTTTGTTCCCTGCCGACTTGCACCCAGTAAAGTGTGAATTGAAGTTCCGTTCCCTTTTGGCTTAGGTCCGAAAGTGTGGCACTTTAGGATAGGTTTCGTTCTCTTTTTTAATTTAGTCAAGAAATAAAAAATAAAAAATAATTGTTATTTTTGTATAATTTTATCTTTTGAGTGGTTAGAAATAATTTTTATAAATTAAATATATTTTTTCATATTTATTTTTATTAAATTAGTTTTTATTTTTTTAAATTCTAAATTTGTTTTTTAAACAACAAATGAAACATGGTTCCAAAAACTTAATTTTTTTTTTCATTTAACATAATTCTTTTGTAAATTTTGATGATTTATCAAAGAGATTTTAGCATGGGCAATGTCGTCTATCAATTTATATTTTTGTGATGTCAACTAACTATTTTTAACGTTTAGTTAACAGTAAGAATTAAATTATTTTGTGAAAATAAACCTAAGGGGATGAAATGTAATTTCTGAAATCTTAAAAAAATTTATAATTTAGTTAAGAGAGTTGTGGATAATTTACCGGCAAAAATATATAAATTTTTGAGAGGTCTCAAATATTTTTATTATTAATAATAGTAGTAAGAAATTTTTTAGTAGAAGTTGCGGGTGGCTGTCATCATAGAATTGGGATCCTCCCCTTGAGCCCCCTCCTTCATTCTCTCCTTGCATGGGCCTTCGGGTCTACTTTGAGGCCCAGTTTTGATAATCCGAACCGTTCATATTTTTAGATTTATTCAGTATATCATACCTGTAAAAAATCAAGTTGATCGAATATCATAAAGTATGTGTTCGGAAAACTGTTTATTAAAAAATAGTTTGTAGTCCCAATTTTCTGAACGCATACTTTCTGATATCCGATCAACTTGATTTTTTACAGGTATACTATACTGAATAAATTTAAAAATATGAACGGTTCAGATTATCAAAACTGGGCCTCAAAGTGGACCCGAAGGCCCCTGCAAGGAGGGAATGAAGGAGGGGCTCAAGGAGGGGATCTGGACTCGTCATCATAACTGTTTTAACTGTAGATTTGCCGCTTTGCGTGATGTCTTTATCCACCGACATCTTTCTCTCTCTTTCTGTCCTCTGCGTATATATGCATGTGCTGCTTCTATCCTAGCGTAACGTATGCTTTAATCACGTGATCAAAGAAACCAGGTGTCATGCCATCAGCTATTCCAAATGCTACTCTTCTTCACACATTTAAACACAGTAGCGGTTGAGTGTGTAATTTAAATAAATAAAAATTAAATTAAATATTTATTATATAATGTATATGTTTAAGTGATAATTTTTTTTTTATTAACTTTAAGAGAATCTATATGCCAAATCTTATATGAAACTCCAATAATTAAATTTTATCTTAAATTTTTACTTCACCTCATATGTCAAACATGACATGAATTTGACAAAAATTAAGAGCATGACATGCTTCTCAGCTCATGTCAAATTTTTAATTATAGCACTTTTTTACAAATAAAATAATATTTTAATTCATCTTTAATAAAATTTAGTATATAGATTAGAGAGTTTCAAGAGATGTCAAATTGACATAGGCTTGGTTTGTAAAATGGGTTAGTTTTTTAATTTTTTGATTTTTTTGATTATTTTAATCTGGAGTTAAAAAGTTTGGTTTGAGAAAGATTTTTACTTATTTTTAACTTTTTTGACTTTTTTGTGAGAGAAAGAATGTAATAATAATGAGTTGTATGTAATATTTTGTCTTATTAAAACTAAAAACTTATTTTATTTTTTGTAATTATTTTAACCCCAAACCCACGTCCCAAACAATGCCATATATTAAGTTGCCACACAAGCTTTCAATTTAATTTGACATACTAAAATTTGGCATATGATGCCCTCAAGTTCAAAAGAATGGCTTCAAAACACCCATTCAAGTGTTCTCTTATATAATAATATTGATAGATAACAATATGTACGTAAAATATGTTATATATTTGATTAAAATATGTAGTTTTATATATGCAAAATCTATGCAAACATATATGTGTAATCAAAATTCACCCAACATATGAATTCTATCATGTAGAATATTTGAATTAAAAAAAAAAAAGGATGTATTTTTCTACATAAATTATGTAAATATATATTTTCCGGATTATGTATATACATATATTTTGTGAACTTTTTTTTTTAATAAATTAAAAAAAAATCAATTAAAGATACCATGGTAGAATTTAAAAAAAAAAATGAAATGTTTCGTTTGTTTTGACGTAAATGTTTTTTCAAAAATATTTTACTCATTTTTCGTTATTTGGTTAAACAAAAAGTAAGAAAAATATTTTTGTATTATTTTTTCAAAAATGACTTAACTTGAAAAATTATGTAAGTCAATTTTTACAAAGTTGACTCCCACTCACTACTTTTTTAACACATTTAGCTTCTAAATAAATACCTTAACTCACTAAAAAGTCATAAATGACACTTTATTGAATTAAAATTTCTCTTTTAGATAATAAAATATTTTTGTTTCAAGTGTGATGTCCCGAGTCTCGAACCCAACTTGAACTTACGTATTTGGACTTATCGTTTTATTTTTCGGAGCCTTGAATGATGTATTAGCATATCTTAAATTTAGATTTCTTTTTATATTTGAGTAGTTTTCACTATTTTGCTCTTTTCGCCCTCCACACATTGAATCTTTATGTGAAGTCAGACCTATTGGAAAAATTGTTTATGGGGCTTCAATTGAGGCACAAGAAGGGCCCAAAACGAATTCGGATGAATGAGTTATAGCTCTTTAAAATTTAGATTGGCCACAAGTGCGGAGGGTTGGCTGCAGGTGCGATGGTAGTGCAAAATCTGGGTTTCCCTTCTGAAAAATCTATAGGTGCAGGAAATTTCTCCGCATGTGTAGTGTAGGTTTTGCAGGTGCGGCCGGAGGCCTCATACGTGCAACCAAGCGTGCTTTTGTCTCGATTTTTGTGCCCTTTTGCCTCAAAAACCAACATTCTCTCTTTTTTCCTCATTTTTATGATCTCTTTCTCTCTCTAAAAATTTCTTCTCTCTCACTTTCTCTCTAAACTCACCCATAGTTTCACAAATCTCTTCATCCTCCAATATCAAAGAAGATTTTGCTGCTAGTTCCTTATACCAAAATAACGAGCGTGTCAAGGGCATTGTTTTGACCGGGGGGAGATCGATTTTCAACAAATTCAAAATTTGGGATATTTGAGCTTTGATTATTCTCTTCTCTTCAAGAGATAGGAATTTCTTTACTTCTTTTCAATATTTTGCTATAAATAGATATGTGGTAATTTTTATTGCATATAAAACACGATTTTGAAAAGTAATTTTGGAAGGCATTTAGATCAGGTTTAGGGTTTGGAGGTGAATGGGTTTAATCTTGTGTTTGGTGTTGATTATGATAGTATTTTGCTAATAGAACATGGTTGTGAAAAATTAATTGAAATGGCCTATTTTATTTACTTAATCAATAATTTTGGAAAATGAAATAAAAGTGATGATTTTTAGCAGTCGTTGAGCCACATGAGTATTTGTGAAACACAATGGCAAGTTGGAATGGGAGGGAAATTAAAGTGTTGTTATGAATTTAGATAGCTATGATATAATGCTATACCAAAATTGTTGCGAAAATCAAGTTAATGGAAATAAATTAATGTTGTATAAGTGTCGAACATTATAAATAATGGAATTTGGTTTTGAAAATTTAAAGAGAGGGTTATGCATGTCTTAACAAATTGAAAAATGGAAATCGAAGAAAAAAGGAATTAAAGGGTGGTTATGAAACCAGAATGTGTTGATTGTTGAGGATTGGAACTAATGAAGTCGTTAAAGAATTTATACAATATTAAAATTGTTGAGGTAAGCCTAATTAAAATTTGGTATTATTGGAATTGTGGAAGCAGTATGATCACATTGTTTAGGTTATGAGATTTCATGCTACTTACTACTTTAGGGTTTTATCATTGGCCATCGGTGGAGGGTAGTATTAATTATTGTTAGATAGTTTGCACGTGTTATGTGTTATTGATTATTTGCGTAAATTCAAAGAATGTGGAATTGTGATGAGTTGGATGATGATAGTGCTATATAGAGGGTCCGTTTCATTCCAGTTAGCTATCGGTAAAGTGTGGCGCCTTGAAACAGGTTTTGTTCCCTGCCGACTTGCGCCCAATAAAGTGTGAATTGAGGTTCCGTTCCCTTTTGGCTTAGGCCCGAAAGTGTGGCACTTTGGGATAGGTTTCGTTCTCTTTTGGTTCGCACCCGGTAAAACGTGTTGCGGTGATTGTAGCTTAGCGAAGCCGGGTTATCTTATTTGTGTATTGTTAATTTGTTTTTTGTTTATGTATTGGGACACGAGGGTGCACCATTAGCCTTCCATGCCTAAGGCAGGTAAAATATGGAAATACGTGTTGATATTATTGCTATTTATGTTTTGTGCTTCATTTGCTCTTGTGCTTAAGGCCATGAAATATGGTAGACGTCCTTGTGTGTATAGTGAGTTGGGATACATAACGAGTTTATTTGTTTAGTTGATTTATGAGGCTTTGGTAATAAATGAATGAGATTCATAACCGGAGTAATTGATATGTACAAGAGAACGATTTAAACGTGTGGACTTGTTTCCGAAAGTAAACATTATGGCTAAGTTCTTTGGACTAAAATGGGAAGATTTGAAAGATAAGAGATGGCTTTTTTTCTTGTATGTTAAAGAGGATCTTTTAGAAAATGTATTTATGCAAGTGTATTTTAGATATGAAATGTCACATTATGTATATATTTTATGTGGAGCATTTATGATCTTCTATATTTATAGGTTTGTTATTATTTAGAATCACTGAGATCTCTACTGAACATTCGTGTTTATCCCAAGTTGTTAATCATTTTTAAGACACAAAGTTGAAGAGTAGTTCATGATCAAAGGATCTCCTTTTATTGTTGGCCAAGGGGCCTAATTCTTATAGGTGGAATGTCATGTTGTGTAAAGAGGATAAACCCCTCCTACTTCATATGTTTTGTGTCCAATGTAAGCGTAAGGGCACTATTATAATTTAATTAAAGGAAAATGCATTAGACTCCCAGTGGGGGTGATCCCCACCACCCCCACTGATTTTTGATTGGCTGAAAATTAATTTTTTTTTATTTTTTATTTTTTTACCATGCTCTCACAGCTCCCCACGTAGAGGTGGGGGTGCTGGGGGTCACCCCTTAGTGGGGTCCCAGCAGTGCTCTTAATTGAATTGAATTTGTCATCATTGTATTTTCGAGAGAAAATTGTATTGTCTAATCATTAATTTTCAGCTTCGCATTTATATTATTGGCCCCGTTTGGTAGAGCTGTTGGAAAGTGATTATAAATTATAACTTAACAGATTATAGCTTATAGCTGTGAGTATAAGCTAGCACTACAACAAAAAAGGTCTATGGTGACGAAAACGCGTGACGAAAAAATATTTAGTCTCCAAATATGCATGTTTTAGTGATGAAAATAAGATTTCGCCTCCAATTATATTATATCAGAGACGAAAACCAAATTTGATCACCAAATGCTTAAAATCAAATAAAACAATAGGTGACGAAAATTTTATTCGTCTCTAAATTTTATTTTTCGTCAGAATACAATTTCCCGCCTTTGGAAAATTTGGTGGAAGATTTGGCGCCATTTTGGAGACGAAATTTGTCGTCACCATTGTAAAAAATTTTAGAGAGGAAATAATTTCGTCTCCAAATGTATTATTTTTAGAGAGGAAAACCAAATTTCGTCACCAAATGCTTAAAATCAATAAAAAATACAAGAAATCTAGGCTATTGTGACAAAATTTAGTGACAAAATTTTTTGTCTTAAAATTTAACCGAAAGATGACAAAATATTAATTTTGTCGTTTGTTTTAATTTTTCTCAGAAGTATAGGAGACGAAAACAAAAATTCGTGTGCAAAAATGAGGCGCCAATTTCATTTGCATTGGCGCGAATTATTTTAGCTCATTGGAGACGAACATTTTTGTCACAATGAAAGATTTGTGAAAAGACAATTTTTTATTAATAAATCATTAAGTCAATTAATTTTTTTAATAATATCATAAATATATTCTAATTAAGGAGAAATTATTGGTAAATCCCATTTGGGAGAGTTTTAGTCCAATAAGTCCTACTTTTAAAATAATACACCTTAGAATCCTTTCTTTATAGATTTGTGTTCTGTAAGATCCCATGTTGCTTTGTGGGTTTGGTGTTTATGACGTTTGTGCCCTTTGTATTTTGGTGATTGAAAACGTTTTTGGGAGGGTTTGATAAGAATCCCATTTATTACGTTGATTTCGTTACAGACTATATGGAAGATCATATATTGCCATATTCA
Organism: Camellia sinensis; assembly: GCF_004153795.1. Classification (NCBI taxonomy): domain Eukaryota; kingdom Viridiplantae; phylum Streptophyta; class Magnoliopsida; order Ericales; family Theaceae; genus Camellia; species Camellia sinensis. Next base: position 88,436 of record NW_021025747.1, on the reverse strand, counting down.
TAGTTCTGTCATTGTGTTCCCCCACAAAGGTCACCCAACCAAACCTCCACCCAAACAAGCACACCAACCCACTACCCCATCCACCACATCCCTAGCATGTTCATACCCCTCCCCCCGGCCCCCCCATCAAACACCCGTTTCGCCCAACCCCCACCAACAACACACCTACACTTATACCACCCACACCAGCCCAAAAACCCCAAATATTATGAACAAACGCAACATTCTCAAACACTAAATGGGGCAAACACAACCAAGTTATGCATACCATACATTAAACATGTAAAACAAAAAATAACAACACATTCACAGTTAACATTGTTTCTCATATTCTAAACGTGAAAAGTTGACACTTATTGCGGCGAGGCGTTGTCATCGTATTTGGATTTGCAAATGTTGAACGGAATACCCAACACACGTATCAAAATCACCAACAATAGCAACCCTCGCCACTGCACTACTACGTCACATTTAAAAATTGAAATCAAATGGGATTTGGGTCTATTTTGATGTTGTACAACATTCATGATTGTGCGATTTTATTTCACATTTACATCATCAAATCTGTTATGCAATCCTGCTAACCACACGATTCAAAAACAAACCTAACCCAATCCCCACACTTACGTCCCAAATCTCGGAATGATTTGGCCCAGAAAAGGTAATCCAACACTTGGTCCGTAAAGTCAGCAGCCAAACTCGTTGCTCAATCCCCACACAGCAACCACTACAACTTCAGCCCAACGTCTACAAACCACCCCCGTTAGGTTAACGTTTACAAATTTCCTTGAAATGGTGCTCACGCAAACTTCGTCGCCGACAGCCACAGATCACGATCACAAACCCTAGCAACCTTTAAACCCATAGAGTATTTTGTTGGTTCCACATTCACCACCTGCAACTGAAGAGTTGTTCACGTTAACCAAAATGTCAAAATATGACACTACCAGTGTGGGTAACCCATAACTAAATGTGGGTCATATATGAAACGTGGGTTACTAACTAAACACTACCAATCCCAAAAACCCCTATAGTGCGCTTTTTCAAAACGTGCCATTTACCCAAATAATTGAAACAAATTAGCCCAAACCTAATACACAGCCTATAAGGGGCAACAACGTAAACCAACACATAATGGGATCACTGTGTGTACAAAATAAAAAATGAGACTGATCAGTTTCTAATTCCACCTTATGGGATTTATGGGTCAGTTTCTCTTTAATTAACAATTCAGGTTATTTTATTGTTATATAGGAGAATAGTTATAAATTTTATTTATTTTGCTAATTCTATTAAATAAAAAAATTTCTATGTTGGGAGTATTTGTAAGTTTTCATATATTTTATGCAAATCTTAATAGGTATATTTATAATTTTTCTTACAAACCACAATTTTAGATAACCAAATGTTGTATCTTCATTTATATACTTTTAAAATGTATATATACAAATTTAATTTTGAGTTCCTATTATCTCAATGAAAAATTCTAAAAATAAAAAAGCCTACGAAAATCAGATACAATACTCTCATATTGCACGAGTCTTAAAATTTTTTTTTTTTTGGGTAAAATACAAATATATTCTTTGAAATTTACTTAAAATACATATTGTCCCATTCAATTTAAGAAATTATAAACATCCTAAATATCTTATTATCAAAAATTTTTGTTTAACATAATCAATAAAAATAAATATAATTTCTAACTACTATTTAATACAACAATAAAATTATTTGAATTGTTAATGGAAATATAGTTATGATATTATTAAAAATTGTTAATTGACTTGATAATTTATTAAGAGAATGGGTCCTTTGTTATGTGATTAGAAACTTAAAGGGGCAAGATAGAATTTTCCGAACCATAAGAGGCAATCCATTTTTTAAGCAAATTTTAGGAGATGTATTTATAATTTATCTTACTTTTATTTTATAAATCTCACACACACACACACACACACATACATATATATATATATATATAAAAGAAAAAAATATGTTGAATTTTGTAATATGTATTATATTTTTTGGTACATTACACACTTACTTCCCTTGAAATTTAATAAAATTACAGAAACGTTCCCTGAAGTTTTGAAAAGACTTAAACATCTCCTGAGGTTTAGTTTTCAAATATACTGATCTTTCCTAAGCTTTAATGAAATGTAAAAACCTTCCCTAAGATTTATGAAATGACAGACCTCCCTTGGAGTTTAATAAAATTGCAGAAACCTTCCATAAGATTTCCAAACCAGCAGAAACCACCCTGAGGTTTAGTTTTTTTTATTATAGATTATTTGTTCTGTTACTTTATTGTAAACTAAGTAACAGAATATGCTTACATCATTAAATAATTTGATTATATTTTTAATTTATCATTTAGTACTGTGTCCAATTATAAATAAGTAAAATATATATTATTGTTGATTGTGTGTACCTCCTTTATGAAAAACTCCCTAGAATCGTAAAAAGGAAAAACAAAATTTTGACATCATTAAATCTATTATGATTTTGGATAAAGGAGGCATACATAATCAACACATAACAAAGAAAAAATGGGAATTGTATTTGTCTGTTTGTTTATTTTATTTGGTAATTTGACACAATTTTAAAGGGTAAAACTATAAATGTAATTAAAATTGTTAAGTAAATTACAAATATACTTTTTAAAATTTGTTTGAAATACTGGTTGTCTCCTATGGTTTTGAAAATTATAAATACACCTTTTAAGAATTTTGTATTTAATAGAATTAACATAAAAAATAAATTTTTTAACTACTCTCATATATAATAATAAAATTATCTGAATTTTTAATTAAAATATATTTCTGACATTATTAAAAATCGTTAATTAGCTTGATGATTTATTAATAAAACGGGTCATTTGTTATACGGTTTGAAACTTGAAGAGACAAGATGTAATTTTCAAAATTATAGGGGGCAATTCGTATTTGAAGCTAATCTTAGGAAGCGCATTTGTAATTTATCTTAAATTATTTGATGATGGCTTCTTTAGTTCCAGTTTTCAGAAAATAATTTTCAAAAATTTTTACTTTTTTATTTTTCATATTTTAATATTTTTAATGAATTTTTTTAATATTTTAAACAATTTTTTTTTTAATTTTTAGACACACCTAACATAAATACACTTAAAAAGTATAATATTTGTGAAAAAAATATTTAAAAAATACACTAAATACCAAAAAATATGAAAATTTAATGCATTTTTCGTATTTTTGTGTATTTATTAATTTTTAAAAATATTTTTTCACAATTATTTTACTATTTAGATACATCTAAGTAAGATGCATCTAAATAAGTAAAAGAATTACTTAAAATTTAAAAAATATTAACAAAAAACTAAAAAATACGAAAAAAAAAACTCAATTTTCAAAAAATTTAAATTCAAAAAAGTGAAACCAAACACACTAATATTTTTCTATTATTCTTTTATGATAAAAGTAAGAAAAAAAAATCTATAATAAAAAACTAAAACTCAATAGTGGTTTTTATAATTTCATTAAGGACTTTTCTTAAATGTACAACTTACATCTTACACTTACACTTACACCTTTCTGTTGCTGTCCTGTTTTATATTTACACCTTCCACTTACACCTTTTGTGTTGGTTGCATATGGTGTGCAACCTTAAGGGGTTGCACACCATAACAGTACCCCTTCATTAAACCTCATGAAGGTTAAAAAAAATTTTGTCATTTCAAAAACTTACGGAAAATTATATATTTTGTTTGAGATGTGTTATATAACTATATTTTTTGACTTTTTGACTAAAAAAAATAGAGAAAAAAAAGGATGTATATATGAAATAATTTTTTAACTTTTTACGAAAATATGTGTAATAAAATATTACAGTAAAATCAAAATTATCATTCTACCTTTGTTAATTTTTTGACTTTTGAATAGTTGAATTCGAATTGCAAACCTTTTATTTTGTCCTCTGAGCTTTCTTCAAATAGTATAAATTTTTTGACATTTTTAAATTTTTTAACTTTTATAGATTATTTCAAATAAGACTAATAAAAAATTTAATTTTTTTAAAAAAATTCCTAATATTACTTAGATTAGTATAAGTAGAAATTTTCGTTTCAAAAACCTCCAGAGAGGTTTGTGCAATTTCACCAAACTTCAAGGGATAAGTGTAATTTACTGTATATTTTTTAAATAATTGATGCCTAAAAAGTAACGCCATAAATGATAAAAAAAATATCATAAAAATAATTATTAAATATTTCTTATTTTTAAATTATATTTAGAATAAAACATCACGCACTAATAAAGAAATAAAAAATTATTATAAAGTATCTCATAATTTTCTTTTTCATCACTCCTCGTATTATTCAACAGTAAAAGGTACGGAAAAGCCCGCCGATTGAAGCCCCCACTTCTAGCTTTCCGTAACGTCCGCTGGCCACCGACACACACTTCTTTTCCACTGTTTAGTCGGAGGGAAAATTACAGTAAATTATCTTTACTTTAATAAAAGCAGATACAATTAACTTTAATCTGCTTTCCCACCTGTTTTCTAGGGACAGATCACGGCTAAAATTTCAAAACCCAAATCCTATTTTAATCACACACACTACAAATTAAAAAATTAAAAATTAAAAAAAAAACAGAAAATATGATCACAAATCCTATTCTAAACTTTAATCATCCGTCCATGATGATATCGATGATGGAGACGATGATGAGTTTGGGCAGAACTCAAAGCTATTCTCATCCATCTTTTCCACTACAAAATGTCCCAATGAACCTTTGGACTCAACCAAGTTGTCTCTGCACAAAAACTCGTCACTGCAAACTCTCTCTACCTCCCTATCGATCTCGTGCACGAATACATGGGTTTTGGCTCCGCCACCGCCTCTCTTGCTCCTCGCCAGCACTCCGGCTGTGAATATCGCTGCCATTCTCCCCGGCGCCGCCGCGAAGTACCCACGAGGACCGTCCACCAAAATCACGTCCCAATCGACTTCGTAGATATGGTTTGGGAGGTCGTTAATGGCTAATTTACAGTCGGAGAAGAGGAGGTTCTGTACGGGTCTGCACTCGTTTCGAATCTGTTCTCTGGCGTAGTCGATTAGGTTGTAGAGATCGCTCACTTTGGTTGTGAATTGAAGATCGTAGGCTTCGATTTGTGGGTCTTTCTCTTCGAGTTTTGTGATTAGGTATGAGCTTTCGTCGATGAAGACTGTTCGGCCTTTGTGGTTGAGGGAGTTCCAGAGGAGGGTTTCGTGGGTTAGGCCGAAGACGAGGAAGTTGCAGGAGGGGGTGGTGGGGCAGCGGCGGAGGACGGCGGCGATGGATTTGAGCTCAGCGGAGGATAACCGGTCGGCAGTGGCGGTGGAGTTGGAGGTGGCGGCGTAGTGGAGAAGGGCGTCGAAGACGGGTTTTGGTAGTCTGGAGTTGGAGGAGGCTGCGGCGGCGCTAGTGGTGGTTCTTGTGGTGGTGGTAATGGAGTCTCTGGTGGTGAAGAGAGTGAAAATAAAGGCAAAAGTGAAGAAGGAGACGAAGAGGAGGAGCCAAATACGATGAGAAGCTCCTCCATGCTTGTGTACTGAAGGGTGGAGGACGATCAGCCTTGTGCTGGTTTTCATTTTAGAGAGAGAGAAAAACTTGTAGCGAGCGAGAGAGAGAGACTGTGAGAGTGGTAGTGGTGGTGTTCCAGTTGCAGTAATGAATGGAATTTCTCTTTATATCTTTAAATAAAAAATAAAAATAAAAATCTTAGGTAACGTTTGATAGAGTTTTGTAAATGTGATTTGAGAGCATGAGTTGTATTTTGAGTTTGTGTGTTGTGAAATTATGATTTAAGTGTAGAAAATTTATTTGGTTATGATTTTTAAATAGAGTGTTGAAATGTATTTTGAAGATGTATTTTGAATTAAGTTTTGAAAGTTTGATGTGACATGTGAAATAAGAAAATTTGTTTGGTGATGTGTTTTGGAAATAGTTTTCAAAACTTAATTCAATCAATAATTTATAATCAAACACACAACTCATATATCGATATCCGTATTTTTTATCAACAGTAATAACTAAATTATTTTTAAAATACTAAAATTAAAAATTAATTTTTTTTCAAATTATTTTTTCATTTTAAAATAAATCTATGTCAATTATTTTGTATCAATTAAATTTTCTATCAATTTATTTTTTACGACTGTATAAACATCTTCTACAATACGTTTTTTATTTTTTTCTAAAATTTTGTTAAAGTCAACAACTTTTGAGAATGTATATTAATAAAAATTAATATAAATACACTAAGTTTAATATTTTAAAATAGAAATCATAACGTAAACCTTACAAAATATTAGCAATTTTATTTCTCATTTATTACACGTTATTAATTTAGTAATAAAGTCGTAACAAATTGTTCAGTATTTGTTCAGTATACGGATGTAATATTATTAAAAAATTATTAATATTATAAAAAAGTAATAGATAAGAAATAAAAAGTAAAAAATAAAAATAAAAAATAACCTGAACCTTCTGAACCTTCAGAGTAGCTTCAGATAGTTGAACACCAGGAAGTCAGACCGGGACAATCGGGCGGTCAACCGGCCGGTCATCCCATCTCACACCAATTCCCACTCAATGGAAGCTTTTCAGAGAAGAACTATGAGATTCACATGATACAGAGAAGAAATATGAGGTTCACGTTAAATTTTCAGAGACGATGGAAAGGGACATGGAAGCTTTTCATATCAAAAGAGAAAAAAAGATGAGGTTCACGTGAAATTTTCAGAGATGATGGAGAAGGACATGAAAGCTTTTAAGATCAAAAGAGGAAGAAGGCAGAAACGTTAAAAGTGGAGAACTGAAGTACAAGCTGCCAAACGGGTTTTCAAACTGTAATTTGAATTAACACGCGGAATTGTATTTTGAATGTCCTATCCAAACGTGAAGCGGGAGTTCACGTGTTGAAAGTTAATTTGAAAATACAAACAAACAGAGCCTTAGTGTTTGACATTATAACAAAATAAATTTTTAATTTTGTTAATTTAAATTTAAAATTTTGATTTATTTTTAATCTAAGCCATTTATCTATTTTCGTTAAGAAAAATCAATAGAAAAATGAGTATTTAAATCATTAAACTCAATAAAAAATGATAATTTAGACATTTTATGCCTATCGACATTGAGTTTAATAATTAAAATGTTATTTTTTTTATCGATTTTACTTAACAAAAATAAGTTGATAATTTAGATTGAAAACAAATTAAAATATTAGAATTTAAATTGATAAAATTAAAAACTTAGAATATATTTTGTTATAAGACTCAAACCATAAGATTTTTTTGTAATTGTCTCCAAACAAAATTGATATGTTTTAATAATTTTTATACAATTTTAACAATAATTATGTAAAATTTTACAAAAAATTTGTATAATTTTTATACAAAATTATGTGGGTTTCTCTTTCTTCTTATCTGTTGAAAATCTGTCATATAACTTTTTCTTTTTTCTATTTTTTATTTTTTATTTTTTATTTTTTATTTTTTATTATTATTATTTTTTATCTGTTGTAATCATGATCATCAAGAACCACGACAATAAATCTTTCTCACTATATCTGTATGAATGAAGGAAAAAAAGAGGAGACAGAACAACAGACCATCACCACAACACCACCACAAATCTATCTGTTTCAAACCCAAAGAACCAAAAATAAAAAAATAAATAAAAATGTCAACAACAACAACCACATCATCATGCAAAAACCAGATCCTGTGCAATTTCAGGTACATTTGGGCCAATAAAATCTAAAATTATGACTCATATCAATGGTGGGTTAACATTAAAATAAACAAAGATTATATACATTTTAGTTAAAAAAATAAAAAAAAATGGTAATATCATTTTTTTCATATATATGATTAGCGAATCATTGATAAAACATTATCTAAGTATTATGTGAATTAAAACCTTGAGTAAGGTCAATATAATTATGTCAAAAATGTTACACTTACTGCATTTTCTTCAACCTCAGGGAATTGTGTAATTTATCCTTTTAAAATTATGAGAATAATAGTAATTATTTTATTGTAAATAAAGAGACACAAAATATCATGTTAAATATTTAAAAAATGGGTCATGCTATAATACATACTCTCAAATGTAATGTAAGTTTTCACATTTGGGATATTGATGATTACAAATGTCATACTAAATCTTTTTCAGTTATAACTATATAAAAAAAAAATTAAAAAAACTTCATAATCAAACACTAAATAAGGTATAACTAAAATTTTTTTGAATTATATAATCAAAATAATATTATAACTAACATCATAATGAGTTATAACTAACACTACAATGAATCATAACTAGTCATAACTAATAGTACAATAAATCATAATTAAATACCACAAAAGTCATAACTAAGGCATATGGCACCCACTTAAAAAGAAAAGTATATCATAGAATTTCCCACAAAAAATTTGTACATAAATTTTAATAGAAAATTTACAAATTAGTGTACATATAAAAATAATTAAAAATTTATGATAGTGTAACTTTTTTTTTTTTAAAAAAACACAACAAAATTGCACTATATTCTCACTCTAATATCTTTCCACTACCCATTTAAAAGTAATTTCTCAATTTTATTTATGTATCATTACTGGATTTGTTTGGTAGAGAAAGGACAGTAGATTAAGAAATTATTAGTAATGTTAGAGGCCTAATTTGAAACTCCTAAATACACTTTTAATGATGTGGTAAGAAAGTAAAATTCTATATAATTGAGTATGTACCAAATTAAAAATTAACACCTATCATTTTACATCATTATGGGTGTTTTGTTAGGAGTCTCAAATATTATCTATAAATTATTTGGCTTGTTTGGAAGAGAAAGGACAATGGAATGAGAAATAATTTAACACTTCTCGAGTAATGTTTCATTCCATTTATAGGTTGACGCCTGATGATGCAGTTCGTGATAGTAGAACGAGTCGGACTGATCCACGCTCCTTAAGCCTATGTCCGAATGACCAAGCCCACCTAAAGACCTGCACAAGAGTTCAATGGGGAACGGGGAGTCCCCCAGCGAACCCTCCAACGAGCAAGTTAGAGAGAGAAGTGGAGTATAGAGATGGAATAGAGATAGAAAAGCTTAACCTTCTTCTTGTCTTCAACGTCTGCCTATATCCTTCTTAATCATTTCGTTGTCCTTTCCGACCTGTCACTTTGGCCAAAAGTCTATGCTGTAGCTCACCTTGTTCAGGGTGAGGGCGTGCTGTCCCGACGGAGAGGTGTTGTCGTAATAAATGCTGTGAAGGGCTACATTAATGGCGATGTGCAGTGACAATAACTTTGCAGATCTTTGTCTGCTGATGTGGCTTGCCCTTTACCTACCACGTGTCTGAATATCATTGGTCCTTCATGTCATATTGACTTCCAGCCGTGCTGGGCCTTATCAGTTGGGTTATGTATTGGGCCTTAAGTGGTAGGCTTGGGTTGTTCATAGTGGGTTATGGCCTTTATGGGCCTACCCACGTCAGTAGTCCCCCATTCTCAAGTGCAACTTTAGTCCAACGAAGGGAATAACGAGGAAGATGGGGGTTGAAGGTCGAGTGAAAGGAACGACCGACCAGAAGTGGCCGAGTGGAGGGAACGACCGGGAGGAGGGCCGACCGCGAAGGGTAGCCGAGTGGAGGGACCGACCGTGAGGAGGGGCGACCGCGAAGGGTAGCCGAGTGGAGGGACCGACCGTGAGGAGGGCCGACCGCAAAGGGTAGCCGAGTAGAGGGACCGACCGTGAGGAGGGCCGACCACGAAGGGTGAGGTGGCGGGGTGTGGGGCTCGAGAGGCGGTGGGTCACGTGATGACTTGAAGTGGAAAAGACAGGATAGGGGAAGGGAGTAGTGAATCGTGGTCGTATACATGGCAGCATCTCGTGGTGGGAAGGTTAGGCGTTGGGCCAAAAGTGAAACGATAGGTCATAATGGGTGTTGAAAAGACAGTTTTGGCGGATGGTTTAAAATTTTTCAAACTGGTGAAAATTAATTGTGACTCCTGGAATACAGGCAAGCCTTGGGCTTTTGGTATTATACGTTTTACCTACCTTTTTTCGAAAAATCAAAACACTCCAAGTATAGACTCCTTCGTTGCAAGTGATACATCCTTACGACATTTTTTGAATTTCCTTGCGCCCGCATCCGAAGCTATTCGTAGACACACCACAGAAATGGCCCAAGAAGAAACTGCAAACGCCAGGGTTGATCCACTAAGGGACGACGACGCGGTGGATTTGACAGAGCAATATAAGACGGAGAGGCGAGTGGGGAGTAGGGAGGAGCCGTCGGGGCAACCTCGTTCGTCTACAATAATGGCGGCACCGACGCCAATCAGCTAGGTGGAGCCAGATCACTGGCATACAAAGGCCGATAAGTCGATTATCACTACGAGGGAGTTGGTGAGTATACGCGAGAGGTACTAAATTCCTGCCGAAACAGAGTTGAAGCTACCGTCCACGAAGGAGAGCCCATCCGACGCCCGACCGGGGGAGTTTTCCCTCTACGAGGAGGCGTTGAAGGGAGGGTTAAGGTTGCCGATTCCGGAGGTAGTAGGTGGTGTCCTAAACCGGTTGGAAGTGGCGCCAGGTTAATTGATGCCCAACACGTGGAAGATTGTACTAGCCTGCGTGAGCGCATGGCCAAAGGCGAACGAGGCGGCGGCCATGACAGTGGACGAGTTTTTTCCGTGCTACAAGGCGTCGGGGCAACAAGAGACTTGGGTCACTTTGCAGGCGACGGCAGGGAAGGGGTTGGTAGCAGGGTTGCCGTCGTCAATAAAGGGGTGGAGGCCGCAGTGGTTTTATGTGTCCGCCAACAGAGGGGTTGGAGTGCGCACAGTTTGGAAAGTGCCCACCAAGTTTGTGGAGCCAAAACTGGGAGCAGCAGCAGAGGCGAGAGTGAAGAGGGTGAAAGAATGGAGGGAGAATGAGGGTGTCGATGGGATGAGCTTGTTCAACCGTCAGCCTTGTTTGTGGCAGGGTTGGGCTCTCAGCCGATCGGTGGAGACCTAGGACCGGCGGAGTTAGAAGCGAGAAGAAAAGCACAAGAGGCTGAGGATATGACCATCCTCACCAAAGCTAGTAAGTTCAAAGAGTCCCAGGCAGACCGACCGTCGAAGCCGATCGAGAGGGAGAGGATCTGACCATGTCCCAAACCCCTGGGGAAAAAAGACTTAGGTGGATTTGAGCCACGACCGCCCCCAGTTGATCCTTTGAAGGAGAGAGCATACGAGGAGATGTGGGATGTGGTAAAAAAGAAGAAGAGATTAAGGAGGAGTGATGCCTTGAAGAAGAGGAATGAGGGGACGACAGAGCAGACTCCCCTAGCGGGGGAGGCAGAGGGGACCCCTGAAATGGGGTTGGAAGGGGCGGCCAAAGAGGGAGAGAGTGGAGCGACTGGCCTTGGGGAGGAAATGCAAAGTGGCGGGGTCGGCGCTGAGCCAAGGGTAGAGCCTAGGGGAGAGCCACAACCACAGGAGGGTCTGGCACCCTAAAGGGAGGGAGCGAGGCCAGGGTTGATGACCGCCTTCTACCACGTCCCTGCGGTGTCCGGGCGAGTAGAATGGGAAGGGAGAGAGGCCAGGATGGCTGCATATAGCCTCTTGGGGGTGGTGGAAGACGCAACCGTTCGCTCTGTGGCTTGTTATACTGAGGCTAAGCTGATGAAGGGGTTATGCTCAGCCCAGATAGAGGCGGCTGCCTTAGTAGGAGCCTTGTTGAATAAGACAGCGGTGGCGAAGGGCGAATGAAGGAGGGAGAGGGAGAAGTTGGGGGAGGTAGAGACCCAACTTGAAAATTTCAAGAGGGAGAGCGTGGGTTGGAGGAAGGCTGCGCGGAGTGCGTGTGCCAGGGGGTTGGAGGAGGCGCAGAAAGCGAAAAAGATGGAAGTAATAGCGATCGTGTAGCGCAATGTTGTCGCTCAAGCCCATGCTGAGCTGCTCGCGGTCAAGTTGGAGCTAGAGGACGATCGTCGCAAGGTAGTGTCGCTCGAGTTCCAGCTGGCTGGCGAGTAGAAGAAGCTGGGGGATGCTCAAAATGCCTGCACGGTCGCCACCGAGCGATTTGAAGAGGCTATGACCAGCAATGAAGAACTGCGTGCCCAGCAAATCAAAGAAAATGATGAGGCAGACCTAAAGATCGCTGGGCTGGAGAAGGAGCTGGAAGATGAGCGTGCGAAGGCAATGGAGGAGAAGGAGAGATTGGAAAAAGAGTTGGAGGGAGAAAAAACTAAGGCAGCCTCTGAAAGGGCAGCATACCCCGACCTGTATGTCGCAGCAGTGAAGCAATTCAAGGGGCCTGCTGACTTCCAGATGGCAATCGATGCTGCGGTTGCCAACAACTTGGCAAGGGAGGTGTCTAGGGGGGGGGCGGGCCCGTCCGGAACGACCGCTGGGGGCAGGACTGAAGCAGAAGTTATTGAGAGCTTCTAGCGGTCGGACTTCTACAAACAGGAAATGGCTGAGTTCTGGGACAGTGGGTGGAAGATGTTCAAGCGGAAGGCAGAAGAACTGTTCCCAGACTTGGACCTTAGCGGTGTAAGGATTGATGAAGACGACGTGGCCTAGACCACCCTAGATGAGCGCGTTGAAGAAGAAGACCTTGTTTCAAGTGAGGAAGAGTGACTGGTGTGAACAAAACCTGTACTTAGGGTTTTGGGTATTTACTGTGCTTTGGGTTGTACAAGTTTTTTTTTTTTGAATTGTTGTAATGAACTTATGTACAAGTTTGTGAATAAATAAAATTTGAGTTGTGTTTTCATTCCATTGTTTTTGCTTGTGCATCTGGAATGAATGAGAATGGTGACTTATGTATGAGGCTTGTGTAAGGGAAACTCAACGCAAAGCCAAGGTTGAAATGTAAGAAAAACTGAATGCAGAGTAAAGTTAAAAATGTAATAAAATTATAAGTTTGTGTTTGCCACACTGCTGTCTTTATTTTGGTGAGTTTGAAGTGAATGAGGGTGGTTTATTCAAGTTAGGCTTGATTTGTAAGGAAAGAGGCTGACTTGTAAAAGTTGATAAGTAAGAAAATAATCTGACTTGTAAAGGAAACACGTAAGAATGTCAAAGATGTGAAGTTTCAAATTATGCCAAAAAATGGAGTTGTAAATCATGTTGCAAGAGTGTTGGTAAATAAAAGATGAGTTTGGAATTTGACTAAGTGAAGAGTGGTGTAAAAACATGGACCTAGAATTTTGACTAAGTGCGTCTACTAATGCCACAAGCATGAAGTTTGCATAAATGGCCTTGACCGAGCTCTGCATGCGTGCTCAGTTGGGGTTAAACTATGATTAACTAACTCTGCAAGTAATTCAGTAGCTTGAAGTAACTCAGTCTGGCTGAGGTTGTGTAGGCTCGGTTTGGCCGAGGCTTTTACGCTCAGTCTGGCTGAGACTTGTCATGCTCGGTCTGACTGAGGCTTGTCATGCTCGGTCTGGCTGAAGCTTGTTATGCTCGGTCTGGCTGAGGGTAGTCATGCTTAGTCTGGCTAAAGCTGGTCATGCTCAGTCTGGCTGAGGCTTGTCATGCTCAGTCTGGCTGAGGCTTGTCATGCTCGGTTTGGCTGAGGCTTTGTATGCTCGGTCTGGCCGAGGCTTTGTATGTTCGGTCTGGCCGAGGCTTTTATGCTCGGTCTGGCCGAGGCTTTGATGCTCAGTCTGGCCGAGGCTTTGATGCTCGGTTTGGTCGAGGCTTTTATGCTCAGTCTGGCTAAGGCTTGGTATGCTCGGTCTGGCCGAGGCTTTTATGCTCAGTCTGGCTGAGGCTTTGTATGCTCAGTCTGGCCGGGGCGTTTAGGCTCAGTCTGGCTGAGGCTGCAATCAAAGCGTTATTTGAAAGATCGCACATATATGTGGAATATAAGCTTGTCGTCATTAAAGTGTAGCCCATTTGATTAGAAATTTACATCACAGGAGAGAAGAATGAGAGCAATGAAGTGTGCAAATTATCAAAAGGAAATACAGTAAAAGATTGATTCAAGAATTGAACTTTTATTGAAAATAGCACTTCAAATGCTTGGCGTTCCATGGGTGGGGGAGATCGCGGCCTTCCATGTCTTGAAGCCGGTAAGTGCCTAGACGAGGTCTGGCGTTAACAACGTAAGGTCCTTTCCATTTGACCGCCAACTTCCCCTCAGCCGGGTTCTTGGTGGCGAGGGTTACTTCACACAAAACAAGATCCCCCACGGTGAACTCCCTTGGTCAGACTCTACGGTTGTAATGTGTTCTCATTTTCTGTTGGTATGAGGCCTGTCTGACTGCAGTTGTTTCTCGGAGCTCTTCAATCAGGTCTAGGTTTGCCCGACGCAACTCTTCAGTCAGTTCTGGATTCGAATGTAGAACCCTTGGGGTAGGAAGACCGATCTCCATTGGGATGACCGCCTCAGCGCCGTATGTTAAGCGAAAAGAGGTCTCCCTAGTGGGAGTTCGAGTGGTAGTGCGGTAAGCCCAGAGTACATTCGGCAATTCCTCAGTCCAGTGTCCCTTAGCAGCTTCCAGCTTAGTTTTGATAATCTTGAGAAGAGAACGGTTGGTGACCTCAACTTGGCCATTAGCTTGGGGATGGCCTGGGAGGAGAAACATGGCTGGATTTGGAGCTCTTCACAGAATTTCCTGAATTTGGCATTGTCAAATTGTTTGCCGTTGTCGGAGACGATGGCTTGAGGGATGCCAAATCTGCAAACGATCGACTGCCAGATGAATCTGGTTGTGTTCCACTCAGAAATGGTGGCAAGGGGTTCTGCTTCAACCCATTTGGTGAAGTAATCGATGGCGACAATGGCGAATTTGGTTTGGCCTCGGCCAGTGGACAATGGGCCAACCAAGTCGATCCCTCATTTGGCGAAGGGGTAGGGACTGCAGAGTGTGATCAATTTTATAAGAGGGGTGTGGGGGATATTGGCAAAACGTTGGCACTTGTCACATTTGAGCACAAAGTCTGTCGCATCTTGATTGAAAGTATGCCAGAAATAACCGGTGTGAAGTATTTTGTGGGCTATGGACCTGCCGCCCGAATGATTGCCACATATACCCTCATGGACTTCTCTCATTACGTAGGTCGCCTGAGCAGGATTGAGGCATCTCAGGTATGGGCGTGAGAAGCCACTTTTGTACAAGAGTCCGCTGAGGTCGGACTGGTTTACAGAAGCCAACTGAGCCATCTCATCCGCCTTAGAGTTTTTCGCCCGAGGGATATGCTTGATGTGGAAGGTATTGAAGAGGCGAACAAGAAGGAGTGCTATATCCCTGTAAGCCCGCATTGTGTCCTCCTTGGCATCGAATTCCCCCATAATTTGTCCGACAATGAGCTGGGAGTTGCTGAACACCTGGATGTGGCTGACACCAATATCCCTGGCTAGGCGGAGACCTGCTATCAATGCCTCATACTCAGCCTCATTGTTACTGGCCTCGAACAAGAAACGGAGAGCACATTTGAAATAACCACCCTCAGGGGCGGTGAGGATGAGACCAGTCCCACTGCCTTTCCTGCGGGATGATCCATCGATATTGAGAGTCTAAGAGTGAGGATCTTCTAGGTCGGTAGGGGTTGGTGGAGGTGGAGGGGCCGTGGTTGGGGTAGGATTAGTGAATTCCAAGATGAAATCGGCGACAGCCTGCCCCTTAATCACTGTTCGAGGCCGGTAGGAGATGTCAAACTGGCTGAGTTCCACTGACCACTGCATGAGTCTACCGGAGAGTTCTGGTTGTTGCATTACCTTCTTCAAGGGTTGGTCGGTGAGGACCACTATGGAATGGGCTTAGAAGTAAGGACGGAGTCGTCTGGAGGCAGTGACCAAGGCCAAGGACAATTTTTCTAATAGTGGGTAATTCTGCTCCGCTCTCCTGAGAGCTCGACTGATGTAGTAGACCGGCCGTTGGACAGAGCCGTCTTCCCTGATAAGAGCTGCACTCACTGCGGTGCTTGACACGGCTAAATAGAGAAAGAGGGGTTCACCCGTGATTGCCTGTGACAGAATGGGGGGTTGGCCATGCACTGTTTCAACTGCTGAAAAGCCTCTTCAGATTCGGTCGTCCATTTAAAAGTTTGCCAAAGAACTTTGAAAAATGGGAGACACTTATCCGTTGCGCGGGAGATGAAGCGGTTGAAGGCAGCAACTCGGCCAGTGAGTCTTTGTACCTCCTTAACCGTTCTGGGTGACTGCATTTCAATCAAGGCCTTGATCTTTTCAGGGTTGGCTTCAATGCCCCGCTGACTGACCATGAAACCCAAAAACTTCCCAGATCTTATGCCCAAGGTGCACTTCTCCAGGTTGAGCTTCATTTGGTACTTTCGTAGGGTGACGAAGGTCTCTCGCAGGTCGGTCAGATGATCAGCGGAGAGTTTGCTCTTAACTAGCATGCCGTCGACATATACTTCCATATTCCAACCTATATGATGATGGAAGACAGCATTGACCAACTGTTAGTAGATGGCCCCAGCATTTTTCAGTCCAAATGGCATCACACGGTAATGGTAGGTACCTCGGTCGGTAATGAATGAGGTGTGCTCCTAGTCAGATGGGTGCATCAAGATTTGGTTGTACCCAGAGAAGGCATCCATAAAACTGAGCATTTGATGACCGGCTATGGCGTCGACCAGCAGATCTATGCAAGGTAGAGGGTAGCTGTCCTTGGGGCAAGCTCTGTTGAGGTCGGAGTAGTCGACACAGAGTCGCCATTTACCATTGTTTTTGCGAACTAGAACCACATTCGACAGCCATCTGGGGTAGTCCACATTAGTGATAAACTGTGCCTCAAGGAGTTTGTTTACTTCAGAAGCAATAAGGTTATTGCGTTCCGGGTGAAAAATACGCTCCTTCTGGCGGACAGGTCGAAAATGGGGCTCAACACTGAGACGGTGGCTGGTGAAGGAGGGATCAATACTCGGCATATCGGAGTGAGTCTAGGCAAACACGTCGTTGTGCTCAACCAGGAGGGCAGTGAGGTCGGCCTTAGCTTGGGGGGTAGTAGGTTGCCAATCTTGGCGGTTTTGGCCGGGTTGGTTGGGTCGACGAGGACTTCGACGAGCTCCTCCACTGGTTCCCCTTTGACCAGCTCGTCTTCGTCTCTGACATCGAGTCCTTCAATGATCATAGCCTCCTTCAGCTTGACTTCTTTGAGTGAGGCGACATAACATTCTCTAGCCACGGTCTGCTCTTCCCTCACTATGCCGACCCCCAGGTCGGTAGGGAACTTGACGGCAAGGTGAAAGGTGGAGGTGATGGCTTGGAAGGTGTTTAGGGTGGTGCGGCCAAGGATGATGTTGTAAGCAGAGGGCAGTCGACAACGAGGAAGGTGAGCAGCTTTGTGGTTTGCCTGGGGTATTCTCCGATTGTGAGAGGAAGATCGATGGAGCCGATAGAGGTCACCCGATCACCAGTAAAACCGACCAATGGAGTTTGGAGGGGGGACAGGCTTTCTTCCCCGATCTTAAGCTGGCAGAAGCAATTTAAGAAAATGATGTCGGAGGAACTGCCATAATCGACGAGAACCCGTCTGACCTTGTAGTTGGAGAGGAGGGTAGAGATGACGAGAGAGTCGTCATGAGGGTAACGGATACCGATGTAGTCGGCGTCCATAAAGGTGATAGGATCCGTCCATTGTTTGGGCTGTTTGGAGGGTCGATTCAACGTGGTAACTTCTTTGTCTGAACCTTGTCTTATGTTCCTGAGTTCTGCCCGCTAAGCCGAGCGAGATGGTTCTCCACAGGCAAGCCTGCCGAAAATAACTCTGATTTCTCTAACAGGTGGGGCGGGATTACCTTGTGCTCGAGGTTACTGTGGAGGGCGATCATGGCCTTGGTTAGGTTGGGCTGGCTGCCAGGGAGGAGTGCGCCAGCAGTTGTTTCTGATGGGCTCAATTCTTTGCCTCTGCGGAGGGCGAGTATTCGTGAATCGACTGAGGCGTCCTTGGCGAATCAGGCCCTCGACCTGATCTTTGAGGTTAACACACTCCTCGGTATTATGGCCGTGATCCTGGTGAAAACGACAATATTTGGACTGGTCTTTCCGGTTGGAAGGAGTCCGTGATGGTTGGGGCCATTTGAGGGGGCAATCTCGCTGGATCTGATTGAGGACTTGTTCTATGGGGGAATTGAGAGGTGTGTACCGTTCGAACCGACTGGGCAGTCGGGCTGGTGCCGTCTGGTCAGCTCTGAGGGGTCGGTCGGTATAGTGGGGTGTTTGGTTATTGTACTGGGTCTTTCTGGTTTCTGAGTCTTTTCGCTTTTCTTGGGGGGTCGGGTTTTTTGCTGTAGGGTCTTGGCGAGCGGCTAGGGAATCTTCTGCGTTCATGTATTTTTGGGCTTTGGAGAGTAGGGCTGCCATGGAGGTGGGGGTTTTTAGAGAGGGAAAAGAGGAAATTAGATGACCGTAGTCCGGCCATGAAAGCCGTAAGGATGAACTTATCATCGTTTTTCGTCACTTGCAAGGCTTCGGTGTTGAAGCGGGTAATGAAACTGCGCAGGGACTCCCCCTCGGTCTGGCGGATGTTGAGGAGTTGGATTGCCGAACGGCGTTGGCGTTGGGCTCCAATAAAATGGCTGAGGAAGGAGTCACTGAGATGCTGGAAAGTGGAGACGGAGTCTGCTGGTAACTGGCTAAACTACAGCCGAGCTGACCCCTTCAGTGTCACGGTGAAAGCTCGACACATGATCTCGTCAGGGAATGCATGGAGGATCATGAGGGTTCTGTAGGTCTCCAGATGGTCGACTGGATCCGTCGTACCGTCAAAAGAGTCGATGGTGGGCATTTTGAACTTGGATGGTAGAGGTTTGTCCCGGATAGAGGCGACAAATGGTGAGTTTGCTGTGGTAGAGGGTTTATGCTGGATGTTCTGCATGACCCCTTGGAGTTGGAGCTTCATGGCTCGGAGTTCTGTATCCCAGAGAGGGATGTTATCACCACCGAAAGGCAGTAGGGGTTGGACGCTACTGGTTTCCCTTTCAGGGGCATGCACCAGGACTGATGGATGCAGGGGTCGGGGTGGTGGATTTATATTAGAAGGAGGAGGTTGCAAGCCTTCCAAGTTGGGTGGATAGGGCTGCGGGATAGTATGGCTCGGGGCTCGTTCTTGGTTGGGCAGAATATTTGGAGGTGGAGGTGGAGGAGGAGGCATAGGAAGGTTTCTTTGGAGTAGGGCATTTATCAGGGCTTGGTTTTGCTCAGCCATGCGGTTGATGCTGTTGGTAAGCTTGATGAAATACTGTGGTGGGTTGTTTGAATTGGGGGGGTCAGCTTGGTGGTCAGCATCATTTTGGTGAGAAGCCATAGATCTAGTGGTGACCATACACTTTGATGGGTAGCAAGAAAGGGTTATTAGAACAGGGTCTCCGACGACAATGAGCACAACTGGCGCGTGGAGCAAAGCTGTTCCCACAGACGGTGCCAATTGATGATGTAGTTTGTGATGGTAGCATGGGTCGGACTGATCCACGCTCCTTAAGCCTATGTCTGAATGACCAAGCCCACCTGAAGACCTGCACAAGAGTTCAACGGCGAACGAGGAGTCCCCCTGCGAATCCTCCGACGAGCAAGTTAGAGAGAGAAGTGGAGTATAGAGATGAAATAGAGATAGAAAAGCTTAACTTTCTTCTTGTCTTCAACGTCTGCCTATATCCTTTGATAATCATTTCGTTGTCCCATTCGACCTGTCACATTGACCAAAAGTCTATGCTGTAGCTCACCTTGTTTAGGGTGAGGGCGTGCTGTCTTGACGGAGAGGTGTTGTCGTAATAAATGCTGTGAGGGGCTGCAATAATGGCGATGTGCAGTGGCAATAACTTTGCAGATCTTTGTCTGCTGATGTGGCTTGCCCTTTACCTGCCATGTGTCTGAATATCATTGGTCCTTCATGTCATGTTGACTTCCAGTCGTGCTGGGCTTTATCAGTTGAGTTATGTATTGGGCCCTAAGTGGTAGGCTTGGATTGTTCATAGTGGGTTACGACCTTTATGGGCCTACCCACATCAATGCCTAACATTTATCTCTTAAAAATTCAACACAAAAGTAATTGGTTTCATAATTTAAACCAATAGTTTATAGTTTAAAATTCCACTTGGATTTGTTCCAAAAATCATTCAAGTTGAATCATATAATTGGGACGCAACAGTTGGCCCAGTGATATCTGTGTAATTATTTTTTGGGATAATAAGAAGGTCAAAAGTTCAAGTTCAAGTTCAAATTCAAGTTCACAGAGTAACTTTTGCGCAAAAAAAAAAAATTAAAATAAAATAAAAAATAAAATAAAATAAAATAAAAATAAAAGTCACATAAGTAACGCATGTGGTATTACAACAGATATGATTAGCATTATGATTAATTTAGAAATAACGCCACAATCGTTATATTTATATATTAGTCAATAATATATGCTTAAGACCCTTACTAGAATGAAAAGTAGTTAGCAAAAAATTGCTAATAATATTTTAGAAATTAAGAGATTTGATCTAAATTCTCTCATAATAAAACGTTAATATATTACGAACAATCACAAACAAAATTTCTTTAAAAGTTCAGCATATATCACTATTATCAAAATATCCTTCGTGAGTAATTTAGTATTTTAAACTTTAAAATGGTATAACTTTTGATCTAAATATTGATTTTTAATAAAAGTAATATTTTTAGAATCATCTCATCAAGATTTATCAAATAAGATCTATGTTGACTATAAAATTCTTTAAAAAATTAATAAATAAATAAATTTACTATCGAAATTGACGTAAACAGTAACATGTTATTCTGGTTGACAGTAAAGTTTTACTGTCGCTACGAGTTTACAAAACAAATCACACAATTAGAGTAACATGTTACACAGATTACTAAAAAACAATGAACAATAAAGAATAGTGAACAATGATTGAATGGTGAACAATGATCACTATACAATAGTTAATGAACAATGGTCATTAAATGAAGTTTTAGCGTCAATCACTAACAAATTTGATTCAAATATTTGAGATATATATCAAGGGCAAGATTGTCTAGAAAAAAAAAATATAATAGTATGTCTTTTATGAAGAACATGTCTCCTTCTTAGAGAGTATAGAAAGTAAGATATTTTTTGGGTATCCTTTACACACTAGCATGTTGGACCTAGGGGTCTGGCTAAGTTTCCTAGGAAATTAATGATAAGAAGAATATTTTTCTTTCCAAATTAGTCATAAGAAGCATATATTTCACAAGGTGGTAGAACCGGCGAGGTATAATTTGCTTTTGAAGCAAATACATGTTGTGTTTTTTATTTTAATTTTATTAATTAAAGTAGTGGGATTCATAACTTTTTATCTCTTTTAAAGAGAAAATAATAAGACAAGTGCCCTGAGATTAGAGTGGTGTAGAGTAATAGTCTACCAAGTAACTTCTCCGATGATGATGGGATGACTGACCAAATGGAGAAATAGAAAAGAGGAATTACACTGACACGATGTCAATAAGAAATATTTATACAAAAATAAAAAATATTATAAATATTAATAATTTAAATCATGAATTTTATTTTTTATTTTTTTTAATTAATTTTTCCTGCACCCACTGTTGTGTTACTCCCCCAAATAGAAATGATGCTGTCATAGTTCATTGATTTTTATTTTATTTTTTTGGTTTATTAATTTCAAAGAAAATTTGAGACCTTCAAAAAATTTCCACACTTACCCATAATGATATGTCAATATAAGTATCAACTTTTAATTAGTCATAACCTAATGATTGAGGGCCCAATTCCATTACCACATAATCCAAGGTGAATTTGTGGGTCAAATGTGTACCTCTTAAAATTTGTTTAAAATATGAATTATCATTTGTAATTTTGTAAATTGTATCCTGTCTCTTGAGATTTTTAATTTTATAATAAATAACTCATGTTATTAATAAATCATCAAGTTAATTAACAGTTTTTAATGATATTAAAATTTTATTTCAATTAATAATTCAAATAATTTTATTATTATGTAAGAAGTTAGAAATTGTAGCGATCTTGATTTTTCGTAAGTTATTATTTATTATTATTACTTTATTTTATTTTTGTTGAAAAATGGTTTATAAGGCTTATTTTGGACCAACTTTGAGCCAAAAATTGAGTGGGCACCGAATGTCTTTTGGGGCGGGTCCGAAGAGCTGACGTGTTCCTTGCCACGTGGCAAGACACACGGTGAAGACGGTTCGTCAAAACCATTTATGAGTGAATGGGAAGTTGATGTCGTTTTCGGGTTCGAGGAATGGACATTTAAAGATTTAAATGTGGGTTTCCTTTTAATGGATTGTCCCACATTGAAACTTTAAGAGAGATTTTTTGTGTATATAAGCTATAGACTACAACACTTGGGTTTGGCCCCAAGAGGCACCCCAAGTTTGTAGAAGAGAAGAGTTATGAACAAAGTGAACCTTAGCCCAAATCACCACACACGCGTCGCCGCCGCCATCCGGCCGAGCCAAACCATGCGCAGGTGTGGGTGGTGGGTCGGATTGGTTCTAAATATTAATTTTTCAGACAAAATTTATTTTGAATTTTTCCTGAAAAAATTAATTTAAATTTTGTAATTTGAATTTGAAATTCAAATTGTTGTCCAACAGTTTTTCCAGCCCGAACTATTTTTTCTACCTGTTCAATTCAGACAGATTCAGATTCAAAAATCTGGACAGTTAACAATTAGCAGTTGTAGATCTGTTTGAATTGGTTTTTCACCTGTTCATTTTGATTCTCAACAGGTTTATTTTCAAATAGATTTAAAGTGTTTTTTAAACTCCCATAAACTGGTGCAGTTACAAAGATACAAATTGCACGGTTCAAATAGTTCAATCTGTCCAGCAGATTTATTGGTTTTTGGACTGCATCTGTTCATTCAAATTTTGCATCTGTTCGGTTCAAAATGGGACCTGTTCAGGTCAGATTTTTTGCCTATAAATACAACAATTTTCCAGCAGTCTTGGTGTACTGATAAATTCATTTTGCTGTCCTATTTTCTCTACAATTGCATATATTCTTCATATTAATTTTTAGGAATTTTATAAAGAGTATAGAACACAAGATTCTAGTTCGCCGGACAAATTTGTTTGAAGTGCTACTACAAATTTGTGAAGATCATTGTATCTTGGGAGATAGACGCCATTAGTCCGTAAGCACCGAAATGGGGCGAATCTGTCTTAAGGACAGAGTGTTACACACTCGACTTGATTTTTTATTTTTCATTTGGTTCGATAAAATAAATTCTATAAGTTATTTATTTTATTTTGTTTGATTTAGTTTCAATTTATTTATTTACACAGAAGATCATTCCAACAATCTTAAGACAGATTCGAATTATTCTGTTTACAAAAATTTTCGTTTGTTTCCCTTTCTCTTTCTTTGTTTACAAAAATTATTTTCTGTAGATTTACAAAATAATATTCTGGTTAAAAAAACAAATAGTGATTATATACTATTTGACAGATAGCAGTAATATACTGTCTATTTTCTTTGACAACTAGTAGTAATATACTAGTGTCATTAACAATTCATAATTTTTATTTGTGGAATTTTTTCAGAAATTAATTTTGGTTTTCAGAAATTATTTATGAGTGTTCATTAATTAAAATTTTGTTTTAGTGTTTTAATTATTGAAGTTTTACAGAAATTTAATTTTCTGTGTGGAATTAATTTGGTTAAATAAAATTTTATTTTATTTCCAAATTAATTGAAAAATAAAAGTTACATTTCTTGTTTTTTTTTTTACAGAATTTAATTCTGTGAATTTGCTTTAATTTTCTGTGTAGTATAAATTCTAATTATAATTTTGTTTTATAATTTAGAATTGATGGCTATTGAAACTAATACCCAAACAAGTACTAGTGTGGTGGCTGCAATTACGCCAACCCCCTCTCTGGTTGTGATAGTACCGGTAAATCACGGTGAGAAGCCAGAGAAATTCTCTGGAACTAATTTTAAAAGATGGGAACAGAAAATGTTGTTCTATCTTACAACTCTGAACCTGGCTCGTTTTCTCCGTGAGGATGCTTCTATTTTGAAAGAGGATGAAACCAACCGGCAAGTGATTACTACGGTCGATGCATGGAAACATGCTGATTTCATTTGCCAGAACTACATCTTGAACGGACTTGACAACACATTATACAACATCTACAGTCCTATCAAGACAACAAAGGAACTTGAGAGTCTTTGGAGAAAAAATACAAAATAAAAGATGCCGGCTCAAAGAAATTTGTGGTTGGCAAATTCCTGGATTTTGTGATGGTTGACTCTAAGACTGTGATCAGCCAAGTTTAAGATCTCCAACTCATTCTGCATGACATTCACGCAGAGGGCATGTCTCTCAGTGAAACCTTCCAAGTTGCAGCCTTAATTGAGAAATTATCACAAGGCTGGAAGGAATTCAAGAATTATCACAAACACAAGCGCAAAGTAATGTCTTTGGAAGAATTAATTGTGCGTTTAAGGATTGAGGAGGACAACCACATTTCTGAAAAGCAGGCTGGTAAGCATCTTATGGACTCTAAGGCAAATGTAGTGGAACATGCTTCAAAAATCAATAAACGAAAGTCTTCTGGAGAAAGTTCATCACAAGGCTCTAAGGGGGAAAATAAAAAGTACAAGTTTAATGGCAAATGTTCCATCTGTGACAAAGATGGACATCGGGCCAAAGATTTCCATAGCAAAGACAAAGGCAAAAGAAGAACAAGCAAGAAGCCTACTCAAGCCCATATGACCGAAGTGGACAATATTTCCAATGGTGTAGATGACATCAATCTTTCTGCAGTTGTTTTTGAGGCAAATCTTGTCAAAAATCCTAAAGAATGGTGGGTGGACACTGGTGCTACTCGCCATATATGTGCCGACAAAAAGATGTTCACATCTTATTCTACAGTGGACAATGGCGAACAACTTTTTATGGGTAACTCCTCAACTTCCAAATTTAAAGGACAATGAAAGATTGTACTTATGATGACATATGGAAAGGAACTCACTCTCAATAATATGCTGCATGTACCGGACATTCGGAAGAATCTTGTTTCTAGATCTTTGTTGAGTAAGAATGAGTTTAGGCTAGTGTTTGAGGGTGATAAATTTGTACTTACTAAGAATGACATGTATGTAGGAAAATGTTATATGTCTGATGGCCTTTTCAAGATGAATGTAATGACCGTTGTACCCTTAATTATTTATAAAAATACATCTTCTTCTTACTTGGTTGAGTCTTCAAATTTATGGTATGGTAGATTAGGACATGTTAATTATGGATCTTTGCATAGATTAATTAATATGGAATGTTTATCTAAATTTGACATTGATTCAAATCATAAATGTGAAATTTGCGTTGAGGCAAAATTATCCAAAACTCCTTTTCATTCAATTGAAAGAAGTAAGGAACCACTTGAATTAATTCATAGTGACATTTGTGATTTTAAATCAATTCAAACTAGAGGTGGGAAAAAATATTTTATCACTTTTATAGATGACTATACTAGATATAGTTATGTTTATTTAATTCGAACAAATGATGAAGCTTTGGAAACTTTCATTCAATATAAGAATGAAGTTGAAAATCAACTTGGTAAGAAAATAAAAAAACTAAGAAGTGATAGAAGTGGTGAGTATGAATCACCTTTTGGTGAGTTTTGTAAAGAACATGGAATAATTCATCAAACCATCGCTCCTTACTAACCTCAGCAAAATGGAATTGCTAAAAGGAAAAATAGGACTTTAAAAGAAATGATGAATGCTAATAAGTTCTGGATTACCTCAGAACTTGTGGGGGGGAAGCAATACTTTCTGCTAATTATATACTTAATAAAGTACCCTAAAAGAAAGTGAATCAAACACCTTATGAATTGTGGCATGGAAGAGTATATTATCCTACAAATACTTAAAAGTGTGGGGGTGTTTGGCTAAAGTGGCTATTCCCAGTCGTAAAAAGACTATGATAGGTCCTAAGACCATTGATTGCATTTTCATTGGTTATGCCAAGAATAGTAGTGCATATCGGTTTTTAATTTATAAATCAGAACATACCGAAATGCATGTAAATACTATTAGTGAGTCTCGGAATGCATCATTCTTTGAATATGTATTTCCAAATAAGACTGGACAAGAGACTAGTACTAATAAAAGATCTTTTGATGCTATTACTAGCAATGATCAAGAACATGACCAAGAGCAAGAGTTAGATCAAAATGAAGAAGAGGAACCTAGGCGTAGTAAACGTGCTAGAACCTTAAAATCTTTTCGTTCAGATTTTCTAACATATTTGTTAGAAAATGAGCCTTTAACTTTTAAAGAGACTATGCCCAGTCCTGAAGCTCCTTTATGGAAAGAAGCTGTCAATAGTGAAGTTGAATTTATCTTGCAAAATCACACTTGGAAATTGGTGGATTTGCTACCAGGTTGTAAACCTCTTGGGTACAAGTGGATTTTCAAAAGAAAAATGAAAGTGGGTGGATCAATTGACAAATACAAGGCAAGACTTATGGTCAAAGGGTATAAACAAAAAGAAGGTCTTGATTACTTTGACACATACTCACCGATTACTAAAATAACATCCATTAGAATGCTAATTGCTATTGCATCTTTGTACAATTTAAAAATTCATCAAATGGATGTGAAAATCGCTTTCTTAAATGGTGAGTTAGATGAAGAAATTTACATGAAACAACCAGAAGGATTTTCTGTTCCAAGAAAAGAAAAGAAAGTGCGTAAATTGGTTAAATCATTATATGGCTTAAAACAAGCGCCAAAGCAATGGCATGAGAAATTTGACAAGGCAATGATGGCAAATGGTTTTAAAATTAATGAGTGTGACAAATGTGTTTATATTAAAAACACAGACAAAGGTTATGTCATTGTATGTCTTTCTGTAGATGATATGCTCATCATAGGTAGTAATAATGATATGATTAAAACTACCAAGAAAATGTTGAATAAACATTTTGACATGAAGGACATGGGCATTGCTGATGTAATTCTTGGTATGAAAATTACCAAAACATCAGACGGATATGCTTTGTCACAATCTCATTACATTGAGAAAATATTTGACAAATTCAGCAAAGATGATGATCATCTTGCTAGAACACCTGTAGATGTTAATTTGTTTCTATCTAAGAATGTACAGGAAAGTATTTCTCAATTAGAGTATGCCCAAATTATTGGAAGCTTAATGTACTTGATGAACTGCACTTGCCCGGATATTGCTTATGCAGTAAGTAAATTAAGTAGATATACGAGTAATCCAGGAGCAAAACACTGGGAAGCAATTATAAGGGTTCTTAGATATCTCCGATTTACTCGTAACATTGGGCTTAATTATACTAGATATCCAGTAGTACTTGAGGGATACTGTGATGCAAATTGGATATCGGATACTAGAAACTCAAAGTCCACTAGTGGGTATGTCTTTACTCTTGGTGGGGCGACTGTATCTTAGAAATCTTCCAAACAGACTTGCATAGCTAGGTCTACTATGGAATCAGAATTCATAGTTTTAGACAAAGTTGGGGAAGAAGCAGAATGGCTTCGCCACTTCCTTGAAGTTTTGCCAATATGGCCAAAATCGGTGCCTGCTATTTACATACATTGTGATAGTCAATCAGCAATTGGTAGAGCACAGAGTCATATGTATAACGGTAAGTCACGACACATTCGTCGTCGACATAACACCGTGAGACAACTACTCTCTGATGGAATTATTTCCATTGAATATGTGAAGTCTAAAGACAACATAGCGGATCTACTAACCAAAGGGTTATCAAGAGAGTTAGTTGAAAACTCATCGAGAGGAATGAGACTTAAGCCTATTAAATAAGAGTTACCACAACAGCAACCCAACCTAGTTGACCGAAGATCCCAAGATCTAGGTTCAAAGGGACAACCGAGTTGTGTATAACTCAGAAGGACCACTGGGGAGTCCAATTTCTACCCATTTCTAGGATAAAATAAGTGATGTCTGCAGCGGTTTAGGTTAAGTAATACTTTTAATGATTTTGATATCTAGGTAAACCTAGTGGAGTAAGGCAGGATATTTTTCATAAGAATCACCTATGTGAGTGTGAACTGGGCCGGTTCTATGAGAATTGTGAAGGGCTACAATTCTCTAGAGCACTCATGAAAGACCAGGTTGTTCAGGGCCAAAATGAACACAATAGTGAGAACTAAGCTGTGTCTGGAGATATATTGTGTGAGTTTTATTGTCTTGGTTTACACAAACGGCTGAACGGTTTAAGAAATCATGTTCACTGGTTAGCTAGTAAATTTGATAGTGTCTCACAAGGGAAGGTTCAAAGTCAAAAGCTACCTATCCTTTGCAGAATATTTTCAATATCTGTACTCTTTGTATTTAGATCATGTTGTTGTATTTTCTCTCCGTTAAATTCCACTCATGTGGGAGATTGTTGGGAAAATGGTTTATAAGGCTTATTTTGGGCCAACTTTGAGCCCAAAATTGAGTGGGCCCCGAACGTCTTTTGGGGCGGATCCGAAGAGGTGACATGTTCCTTGCCATATGGCAAGACACACGGTGAAGACGGTTCGTCAAAACCATTTATGAGTGAATGAGAAGCTGACGTCGTTTTCGGATTCAAGGAATGGACATTTAAAGATTTAAATGTGGGTTTCCTTTTAATGAGTTGTCCCATATTGAAACTTTAAGTGAGTTTTTTTTGTGTATATAAGCTTTAGACTACAACACTTGGGTTGGGCCCCAAGGGGCACCCCAAGTTTGTAGAAGGGAGGAGTTATGGACAAAGTGAACCTTAAACCAAACCACCACACGCGCACCGCCGCCACCCGACCATCCGTCCGGCCGAGTCGAGTCGTGCTGGGTGTGAGTGGTGGGTCGGGTCGGTTCTAAATATTAATTTTTTAGACAAAATTTATTTTGAATTTTTCCTAAAAAAATTAATTTAAATTTTGTAATTTGAAATTGAAATTGTTGTCCAACAATTATTCCATAAAAGTTTTTCCAGCCCGAACTATTTTTTCTACCTGTTTAATTTGGACAGATTCAAATTCAAAAATCTGGACAGTTAACAGTTAGCAGTTGCAGATCTGTTTGAAATGGTTTTGCACCTGTTCATTTTGATTCTCAACAGGTTTATTTTCAAACAGATTTAAATTGTTTTTGACAGGTTTTAAACTGCCATAAACTGCTGCAGTTACACAGATACAAACTGCACAGCTCAAATAGTTCAATCTGTCCAGCAGATCTGTTGGTTTTTAGACTGCATCTGTTCATTCAAATTTTGCATATGTTCGGTTCAAAATGGGACCTATTCGGGTCAGATTTTTTGCCTATAAATACATCAATTTTCTAGCAGTCTTGGTGTACTGAAAAATTCATTTTGCTGTCCTATTTTCTGCACAATTGCATATATTCTTCATAATAGTTTTTAGGAATTTTATAGAGAGTATAGATTCGCCAGACAAATTTATTTGGAGTGCTACTACAAATTTGTGAAGATCATTATATCCTGGGAGATAGACGCTATTAGTCCGTAAGCACCGAAACAGGGCGAATCTGTCTTAATGACAGAGTGTCACACACTCAACTTGGTCTTTTATTTTTCATTCGGTTCGATAAAATAAATTCTGTAAGTTATTTATTTTATTTTTTTTGATTTAGTTTCAATTTATTTATTTACACAGATGATTGTTCCAACATTGTCTTTATTAATTACTTGATTACATGAGAATTTAATATGGTTTAATTAATTTAATGTGTCATATAATTATATATAATTAATCTGAATATTTATAAATTTATATTTGTTATATATATAAAAAAATTATTTTATATATTGATAAAATATATATCATATTTATATATATGTTGTATTTATGTTATATTTGTAAGATATAAATATAATAATAAATTAGGTTCATATAATATACTAGACCTAGTAATCACAAAAGTGTGTGTGAAAGTTTTCCCAGAGGAGCAGCAGCACGAGAGACAGTGAGAGTGCGGAAATTTTCCAAGAGGAGCAACCACAAGGAAGAAAGTGTGTGTGTATGAGAGAGAGAGAGAGAGAGAGAGAGAGAGAGAGAAAAGAGAGACGACAAAGGAAAAAGGAAAAAAAATTAGGGTTTTATTTTGATGACTTTATTAATTCTCTAAGTGATGTTTTGATCTTTAAAAAAATATTATGAGTACAAAACCTACTTCTCTTAATTTATGTTTAATTCGTTATTTTTATTTATTTATTTAATGTTGGTTTGATTTTGTATTTGTACATAGATGATAGATTGATTTTAATTATTTTAGTTAGTTGTGTATGCAAGGTTTTGGGTTTCTGTTTATATTTATTTTGTGATTGTAATCACACTCATGGATAGGGCTGGGTGTAGGGTTATCCGACCTGCGCAAACCGCCCTACCCGATCTGAACCGCGCGCGTGTGGGCGGTTTCGCAAACACATTAGGGTAGGGTGTGGTTTGGATTTTATATAAATTTCGGGTTGCGGGCGGGTTGCGGGTTTGAACCGCACCCGCCCAACCCGTCCACATTACATTAATTAATTAATTAATTAATTTTTCTTTCTCTTTCAAATCTAACCGTTCATCTCACCATCTCACTCACCTCATCTATAACAAACAAAACAAAAACCCTAATCGCTGTCTCCCTCACTCTCTCAGTCTCATATTATCTCTCATCAGTGTCTCTCTCACTCTCTCGTTTCATTGTTCATCTTCATCTTCGGCACCGATCACTCTCTCGTTGTTCATCTCATCGCACCGATCGTTAATTTTTTTACAACAGGTAAGCCACTCTCTCTCAATCTCTGTCTCTCTCTCTCTCTCTCTCTTGCCCCGATCGTTGATTTTTTTTACAACATATATATATATATATATATATATATCAGATATCTCTCTGATCTGTCTCCCTCACTCTCTCATTTCATCAGTTTCACTCTCTTTTGCATCTCTGCACCGATCGACTCACAGGTAAGCCTCTCTCTCTCTCTCTCTCCCTCCCTTCCTGATCTTTCATCTCTGCACCGATCGAATCTGTGTGTTTCTTTGGAAATAAATCTGATTTTTTTTGGACCAACAAATCTGATTTTTTTTTTTTGAAATTGAATCTGTAATTTGTGTGTTTGTTTTGGAATTAAATTTGTTCTTAAGCAATTTGTTCTTAAATTTGATCTGTTTATTTTGGAATGAAATTAAATTTGTTCTTAAATTTGTTTTGGAATTGAATCTGTAACAGTTCCCATACAAATTTGTTCTTGAATTTGTTTTGGCTTCTGTGTTTGTTTTGTTTGATCTGAATCTGTAAATCTGAATTTGTTTTGTTTTGTTTGATCTGAATCTGTTTGATCTGAATCTGTAAATCTGAATCTCTATACCAAACAAATTTGTTTTGTTTGATCTTAAATTTGTTTTGTTTTGTTTGATCTGAATTTGTTATTAAAATTAAATTAAATTAAATCTGAATCTGTTATTAAAATTAAATCTGAATCTGTTAGTAAAATTTAATCTGAAATTGAATCTGAATCTGTTACTAAATCTAAATCTGAATGTAATCTATTTGGAATGTATAAGGGATATTGCAGAACTGTATGGATCTGAGTTATCCTTGGATGGCATTCAAAAATACCGCAAGGACAATGGATTGCAATCCATAAGCTCGGTATGCTTCAAGGCTGCAAGAATCGTTGCAATACTCATTGATGATGGAATTGAGTTTGACAAAATGCATGACATAGAATGGCATAGGAATTTTGCACCGGTGGTTGGTAGAATATTGAGAATCGAGCATCTGGCTGAGAAGATTTTTGATGAAGTGAGATTCTTTCAATCTTTCCCTCTGGGTAGACATAGTTATACATGTTATATTTATAGAGTATTTAATTATTATGAATGTATCTTTTCCATTGCTAATGCATTTCACTTGGTTAGATTAACTTTTGGTAAAACTAAAATTTTATGCTACGGTTGGCATTAATTAATGCAAAAATAATTTTATAGGTTAAATCTACAAAAAAAAAAGTAATGTTCATGATACTACCATTTTCGTCAGAAGATATTGTAATTGGCTTTCTCATTTGATTCGATGTTCATCTGAAAATTTAGTCACTGGCATTAGGTTTCTAGCTATTGCCTTCTTTGCTACTTTCCAAAATAGAAGTGAAGCAGTTGATTAATAATCACATTCCATCCCAAGTTTGATGATTGTAACAAATTTTTGGGAAAAAAAAAGGTTTAAAAATAAATTTTTGGAAAAAAAGTTCAATCTGCAAACCGCCCACAACCGCCCGCACATCCGCGAACCTTATCTGCACAAATCGCAAACCGCATTGTGGGCTGTTGCGGGTTGACTTTTCCCCAAACCGCATAGATGCGGGTAGGTCCAAACCGAACCGCAAACCGTCCCAAACCGAACCGCAGACACCCCTACTTATGGATATATGAAATTAAAATAAATTAGGAACTCATAGATAAATTCTTTACACTCCACCACAACTCCATGAATTGTTGTTTTATTTGAGAGTTGGTGAGACAGAGGGTATATATAAATAAAATAAAAAAAGAGTAAGGATTATGAGATTTATTTGAATGTCTTAGGTTTGGCATTGTTATGTTTATTCTCATAAGTAGATGATAGATTGTGTATGTATATATTGTTGTCTCGTTCTCAGGAGTAGACGAGCGGTTTGATTTACGCGCATACGTATATTCTAACCATATAAGGAGTGTGAGTCAAACTCGGGACAATATCCCCGTGCAAGTTTGGCTTCGGAGCGGTGTTAGGTATACGGGAGGCACATGGGATATATATGTAGATCGGAAGTGAAAGTCCGAAGTGGTGGAGTTAAGGTACAAATAATTAAATATAAACTTACTGGTATAGTTTGAATTGTTTTGAGTTGTACATATTGAAAAATAGTAAATGACCTCAATAAATTATGAAATTTGGGCAGAAGCATGTATATGTAATTCTAGACAATTTTGTATTTTAACCATGTACTAAAAAGATCGATTATAATTTGTAATCGGATGATCTTGGTTACAATAGTTTTTATTCGTTTTAGCAATGCAAATTTTAGATACTGTTTCAACTCATGAAACGAGTTCATTTTTATTGGTTTCGAGTAAACTGAAGTAAAACATTATTCTGAACATTTTTCGTGTTTTGAACTTTTCCAAAAAAAATCATTCTAAGGTAGTTTCTTTTCGTTTCCAGTTTTAATTTTTTCAGTTGAATTCTGTCTAGGTTCTTCTATCAAGTTTTTCTCTCAACCTGTTCAGTTTTTACTAAATTCATTTTCGCTACCTTTTAGAAAATTTTATTCTATACAATTTTTGTTCTTTGAGTTTTGGTCAATTCCAATTATTTAAGCATAAAACGGTATATTTTTTATACTTCTTCAGCAAGTTACTTATGATTAAATTATACTAACTCTATTTTTTTAATTTTTTTCAAAATGGTGGATCTTACTAATTTTTTATGTAGGGCTGACCCACCATATTTTTATTTTTATGTTGTCCATTTTATACTCAATTTATATTTAGTTGTGTACGGGCAAAAAACTAAATGCCACTGTATCTCGAGAAACTACATCTTCGTCTCGGTGTGGGTGGAACTACTTGTCTTGTCCCGTAACAAAAATTAAATGTACTTTTGTTTGTGTCTGGTAGACACGTGGGTGTCAAATCTTGTACTCATACCAGTAAACTTGTATACTGACCCGTTTTGTCTCTTGGCATCTCGAGTGCGCTCTATTTGAGCGCAGCCAAGCTTTCTTTGTAGGATTAGTTGGGACTATGGTGGTGACGAGAAATAACTATAATTGTTGGATATGTCATTTGGACTTTTTTTTTTCTTGAGTTTATAGTTGATATTAGTTTATGTATTTATTATTTTTTTATGACCTTAGTATTTTGACAATTTGGCATTATGGGTTATTTTTCAACTTTGCATTATTTAAGTTGTTTTGACTAATTGTTGTTACTTTAATGTTGGAGGTATTGGATAGTTATGAATCTATGATGAATAGTTTGGTTGACGTTTATTATTATTATTTTTTATCCCTTGTGTTTTTTTTTTAACACATCACCTCTTCGAACCCGCCCCAAAAGACGTTCGGGGCCCACTCAATTTTGAGCTCAAAGTTAGCCCAAAATAAGCCTTATAAACCAAATTTTCCAACACTTACTAACTTTTATGTAGGATTGACCCACCATATTTTATTTTTATTTTTATTTTTTTATACTCAATTTATATTTAATTATGTACGAGGAAGAAACTAAATGTCACCGTATCTCGGGAAACTACCCATTCGTCTCGGTGCTGGTGGAACTACTTGTCTTGTCCCGTAACAAGAATTAAATGTACTTTTGTTTATGTCTAGTGGACACGTGGGTGTCCAATCTTGTACTCATACTAGTATACTTGTATACTAACCCGTTTTGTCTCTTGGCATCTTTGGTGTTTTTTGTTTGAGCGCTGCTAAACTTCCTTTGCAGGATTAGTTGGGACTATGGCGGTGACGGGAAATAACTATGGTTGTAGGACATGTCTCTCGGACTTCTTTTGTTTTCTGGAGTTTAGGATTGATATTAGGTTATTTATTTATGACCTTAGTATTTTGACAATTTGGCATTATGGGTTATTTTTCAACTTTGCATTATTTAAGTTGTTTTGACTAATTGTTGTTACTTTAATGTTGGAGGTATGGGATAGTTATGAATCTATGACGGATAGTTTGGTTGGCGTTTATTATTATTATTTTTTATCCCTTGTGTTTTTTTTTAGCATTGAAATTTACTTAAATCTTATGGAGACGAGAACATTTAGATTTTGTTTCACCCCTAGAATTTGGATGATGGAATATTGATTGGGGTTTAGTCTTAATTTAATATTTAATTGTCCAAATTTTAGGACGTGACAAAAATTTAATTTTTTCAGTTAATTCTGTTAAATAAAAAATTATGATAAAGGAGTATTTGTAATTTTTGAAACCATAAGAAACAACCCGTATTTTAAACAAACTTTGGAGGTGCATTTCTAATTTATCGATTTATAAATTAAAAATTTATAAAAATAAAAAATTCTTCCTCTAGCTTTCACATAAACATTTCTTTTGTCTCTATCTTTGTGTTCAAAATAAAAAAAAAAATCATATGGAAGGAGGTTATCATTTGTCCATATATATAATATTTTAGCATAATATATTTTTAGTTTAGTGGGTCTATTAAAGGTTGTTGGTGAAAATATCAAACGAATTATATTTTATTGATAAATAATACAAAAAAATATGAGATACAAATAGATCAGGCTAAGGCACGGATATTTTGCTTTCTTTAAGGAGATCAAGGCCACTGCGGTAGGAAAAACCCAAATACCGATGCATCAGTCACTAAACCATGGCTTGTCCCTTCCAGGATACAACAACTCGACCACTTGTCGTATGGTTTAGGCCAACTCTACACAAGATGGTGAACCCAAAACTCCACTAAGAAAAAACACCATTCTTTAGCTAGTAATCTCTAAAGTGTAAAATTAGTTGGTTAAAAAAAAAAAAAAGAGTAGATGAGGGGAACAATATATAGGCCACTAGGACCTTACAAAATACACCAAAAATAATGACCATAAAATTATAGAAAATAGAGAGTCTACAAATATTAACTCGCCACCAAGCCTATGACCTTCCAATTAATCTCCATTCATGAACAAGACAAAAGGTCACCAAAAAAGAAAAAAAAGAAATGAATCTCCATTCATAAACATGACAAAAGGTCACCAAAAAAAATAAAAATAAAATAAAAGATATTAAAATGGTCCAACAATCCCCCACTTATTTTAATATCAACAAGGACAAGAGAGATTACCAAACAAAGATAGACCAGTATGCATCATGAAGGTGTGCTCTGCATTGAACCTTCATTAGTGAAACAACAACCTCTACTCCATAGTCAGTAGTGGTCTCAGACATGAACTATGACTACTTGGGGAAAATAAAGTATTACTGCTCACACATAATGATCCAGGTGTTGACATGAGCTTTTACGGCCTTTTGCCTATCTCAATTTTCATGAGCATATTTGAGAATAAGCCTTGTTCTCATAAAAAACGACCCCACTTCCATACTCACATAGGTGAAATCTGTCAAGGATGTTCCTATAATTTACATATCCCACTCAACAAGAGCTACAAAATTTCATTAAGAGTACAAAAAGGTCAACCCTCCAACATTACAAAACAAATGCACTTACATCATAGGGATGGACAATAAAATATTAAGGAGTGTATTTTTTTACAATCACCATATGATTCGTTTTTCCCATTGAACCTAGTTACAGGATCTCTGGTCTCCAGATTGGGTGTCCTCATACGTGGTTTATGATTTTATAGGCTTCAAACCTATCTCCCTCGATGTATTCTAGACCCTATCTCTCGCCAAGACCTTGGTTAATGGATCCGCAAGATTATCACAAGATTTTACATAATTATTTGACCCCTTCTATTTCTAGATTTGAAAAGAAATTTATTTTCATGAAAAATAGTATCACCTGATTCAAAAGTAATATTATTTTCCATATCAAAAAAATCTATAAGCTGTACTATGCAACGTATACCCAAGAAAAGCACAAGTGGTAGCTTGTTCACGCAATTTAGGTCGTTTAGGATCTGCAAGCCTCACAAAAGCTAAACAACACCAAACCCTCAAATAACCTAGATTTGGTTTATGCACCCGCCGCAACTCATAAGGTACAATTTTAGTCTTTTTGTATGGCACTCTATTTATCACATGGCAAGCTGTCAAAATAGCCTTGCCCCACAGATTTAAGGGAGCACCTGAATCAATAAGCATAGCATTTGTTAAGTCAATTAACGTTCTATTTTTTCTTTCAGCTATGTCATTAGATAAAGATGAATATGGTGAAGTAGTCTCATGAATAATTCTCAATGACTGAACAAAAGAGTTGAATCCAAGAGGTTCATACTCTTGGCCTCTATCACTTCTAATTCTCTTAATTTTTTTACCAAATTGATTTTTCACTTCAAGAAGGAATTCTTTAAATTTCTCAAAAGCATCACTTTTATTTTTTAATAAATATACGTTTGTATATTTTGAAAAATTATCAATAAAAGTGATAAAATATCGGTTACCACCATGAGTTAAAATTCCTTCAAACTCACACAAATCATTATGAAATAATTCTAGCAAATCAATATTTTTCTCAACACTTTTATGAGGCCTCTTGGTAATTTTTGCTATGTTGCAAACTTCACATCTCTCAAAATTTTTTGTCACTTTAGGAATTAATCCTAAGCTACTCATGATTCCCACATATTTACTGTTAATATGACACAAGCGAGCATGCCAAAAATTAATAGAAGACAACATATAAACCGAATTGGTAGATGGAATATTAATCTCAACATTCAATTTGAATATACCATCACAAGCATAACCCTTACCCACAAAAATACCCGTCTTGGTAATCACATATTGATCAAATTCCATAGTTTGCTTAAAGCCAGCCTTATTCAACATATAACTTGACATCAAATTCTTCCTCATGGCAGTATATAAAGCACATCTTTTAACGTAAGCACACATCCAGAGGTGAACTTAAGGTCAACCTCACCACTCCCAAGTATCTTGGTTTGACTAAAGTCACCAAGCATAATTATTTTCTGATTATCAAAGGGAGTATACACCTTGAACCAAGTTTTATCATAACAAACATATTTATTAGCACTAGAATCTGCCCACCAACTGTCTACATAATTAACCATGCAAATGTTTGTAATCATTGCCACAAATGGCTTCTCGATAACGTTAGCCTTTGGGGCAGGTGCACGTTTTCAGAATTTGCAAGTTCAAGCAATATGCCCACTTTTGCTACAGGCAAAGCATGTAAAATTTTGTGGAGGTGATGGACCTTGATTCTTATTTGGATTAATCCATTTACTGTGAGGTTTACCATAATTCTTCATATTCTTTTTATAAGGTTTCAAATAAGCATTCTTGGAATTATGACCTTTGAGTAAGTTATTATTTGCTGAAACAAAGTTTACCTTTGTAATAGAATTGTCATTACCCTCTTGTGTTATTAATGCATCTTGGCCTCTAGTCTCCTCTTCGACTCGGATGCAAGTGATCAATGCCTGTAAGGAAGTATCCTTTTGTTTGTAGCGCATGCTCTTTTGGAATTCTCTCCAAGATTGCGGTAACTTGTCAATAAATCCTGCAACTACCAAGTTGTCACCAATCTTGATGCTTTCAAATCTTACTTCTGCAACTATCATTTGGAAATCTTGTGCTTGCTCTATAACATATTTTCCATCCACCATTTGGAAGAGAAAAAATCGGCTAGCTGCATACTTTTTTGCTCCTGCCTCTTCCATATCATACATAGTCTATACAGCTTTTCAAATTTTATTTGCAGAAGTGTAAGTGGCGTCATAGTAATCATAAAATTGATTAGCAAGACAATTTAAGAGATAAAAATGACACTAATCCTTATCTATATTGTATAAAGCCACTTTTGCTTCATGTGCCTTGTAGTCTTCATCATTTATCTCGTCGGTTGGGGTTTTGTTTGGGTTCTTCTCGGTAAGAACATAAGAAACTTTCAAAAGGCTAAGGTAAAAAAGAACTTTTCATTTCCATCTCTTAAAATGAACTCCCTTGAACTTAAAAGGCTTGTTGAGATCTCCAATTCCGTCATTGATTTTTTTCTGGTACTTCTATTTTGATCTCTTTAAAATTGTTGGTGAAAATACCAGAAGGATTATATTTTATTGATAAATATACACAGTATATATATATATATATATATATATATATATATAGATATGAGATATAAATAGATCAGGCTGAGACACGGATATCTCGCTTTCTTTAATGAGATCAAGCCCACTATAGTAAAAAAAATCCAAATACCGATGCAACAGTTACTAAACTATGACTTGTCCCCTCCAAGATATAACAGCTCGACCAGTTGTCGTATGGTTTAGGCCAACTCTGCACAAGATGATGAACCTAAAGCTTCACCACGAAAAATACCCTTCTTTGTTTAGTAATCTCTCAAGTGTAAAATTAGTTGGTAGAAAAAAATGAGTAGATAAGGGGAACAATATATAGGCCACTAAGATCTTACAAAATACACCAAAAATAATGACCATAAAATTAGAGAAATTAAAAAGTCTCCAAATATTAACTCACCGCCAAGCCTATGACCTTCCAATTAATCTCCATTCATGAACAGGACAAAAAATCAAAACAAAAAAAAAACAAAAAAATGAATTTTCATTCATGAACAAGACAAAAGGTCACAAATAAAAATAAATAAATAAATAAAACATATTAAAATGGTCCAACAAAGGCTAAGATTTATTTCTCGTATAGCTCACAACAAGAATTTAAATGTACAATTAAGATTTTCATTTTTGATAGATTTAAGTGATTTTGAGTGCACAAACTTTCTCTTTTAATTATAAGATCATATGTGAATTGAGATAAAAAGACAGAGATATTTAGAAATAGACGATTAAAGAAATTAGACACAAAGGGATGGGGACATGAAGTCCATAGCTCTTTTGTGGTTGAATTTTCTCTTCTTTCTAATCCTAAGTAGTCTTTGTCATTTCAAGTCGTCCTTTTGCAAAAAAAAGGACTCTCTTTTTTTGTTGCTCACTAGCATTGGGGGTAAATCTCAATTTTCCAAAGAAAAGAGATAGACACTTCGGTGTAAAAAAGGGAAAGTGTGCCCTTTCTAGCAAGCAACTACACCAGAAAGTTCAATCCCTACTTCGCTAGTTAGAATATAATGGATATATCAATGATCGATTACGAGCGCTCTTCTAGTGTCTGCCAGTTATGTGTTTGATCTTTTTCTTGAATTTTTTTATTATAAAAAATACAAAAAAGGGTTTTTGTTAATGGTGATTCTAAGGGTTAAATTATCAAACAAATAGTAATTTTATATTTCTCATAGAAGTTAGTTAATTATAGAATGTGTAATTATTATTTTTTATTAGTAAATCCCATATACGAGACTTATGTCTAACTAATCTTGAAATTACAGAACCCAAATATTATGTGCTTAGAGGGGGTTGAATAGGCTATTTAATTGAAAATCCAATTATTGTGGTTCAGTTTTAGTTGATTAAACAGATTAATACATGAATAAGCAATCAACACATGAACACAAAATTTTATGTGAAAAACTCGAAAGAGTGGAAAATCAGTTCTAACACTCAACACAGTCTACTAAGATCAAAGAATACAATACAAAGACGAAATAACTTACAACTTTCACCTAGGTTTACTCAACTCGATGTTTTGATCTCCGTTAAATGGAGAGTGAACAATGCAAAGATATACAACCAACTTTGAGTGTAGAGTGAACAATGCAAAGATATGCAAGCTTTTGAAGCTTAGAATTATCCTAGAGATCTCACAATTTTTTGGCTGTGTAAAATATTTGGGATGTTGTAAAACAAATTATGTAGGCCTTTATAAGAAAAAATAGTTTTCCAAAACTAATGCAGGATAGGTTTTATATTCTTTTTAAAATCAATTTAGAAAAACTTTTTCCATTCAACTAAAATACAAATCTAATTTAGGATAAATTTTTGTATTTTTTTAA
The DNA here is from genome assembly GCF_004153795.1 of Camellia sinensis. NCBI lineage: Eukaryota > Viridiplantae > Streptophyta > Magnoliopsida > Ericales > Theaceae > Camellia > Camellia sinensis. Next base: position 47,812 of record NW_021025747.1, on the reverse strand, counting down.
AACTCTATTTGTGAAAAACCTTTTCCAATATAATTGAAACATATATGCAAACCTTACTTGATGGCGTAATGGGGGGAATCTCGATTTCTCGTGTAATAGGATAACTGATGGCGTAATGGAGGGAAACTCGTGTAATAGGATAACTGAGTATGACACTTATACCAAAATACACTAACATTTCTAAAATATTCTCACACTCCAAACTAACTAAATTTGTTATCAAAAATAGCTATCAAATATATTTACAACTGGTCTAACTGAAAATTTTATGACGCATTAAGTTGTGTGATTGAAAATGACGCTATTGTCATTACTTAAATACATATAGCAAGTAAACTTATAATTTGTAAGAGTTAATTTAGCATGAATTTTTGACTTTTTGACTAATTTAGTTTGGCTTAATTAGTTTCACTTGGAAAAAACTTTTGATTATTTATTTATTTATTTAAATGTGATGGTTGTGAGAGAAAAAGTAAAATAATTAAGGTTTGGATGTGACATTTTTTGTTAAATTAATTTATTTTGTCTTTTTATATTTATTTAGACATTTTAATTCTTCCCAAAAAAGCTTTGCGAGCGAGTTTTACCACTGAAATCTTATGACCATAAATCTATAAGATTTTAAAGTTTTATTTTATTGTATAAAATATATATATATATATATTTCATATACGTAATATATGTTGGAAAATTTTGATTTTTATAGGCTTATTTTGAGTTAACTTTGAGCCCAAATTTGAGTAGGGTCCACACGTCTTTTGGGGTGAGTCCAAAGAGGTGATGTATTTCTTGCTACATGGCAAGTCACACAGGAAAGATGGTATATCAAAACCATTTATGAGTGAATGGAAAGTTGACGTCGTTTTCGGGTTCGTGGAATGGACTATTAAAGTGTAAAATGTGGGTTTCATTGAAATGGGTTGTCTCACATTGAAACTTTAAGTGAGTTTATGTGGTTATATAAGCTCTAGGTGGCAACACTTAGGTTAGGCCCCAAGGGGCACCCTAAGTTTGTAGAAGGGAAGAGTTATGGACAAAGTGAACTTTAGCTTAAACCACCATACACGCTCGTGTGCGGCGGCTGGGCTGAGCCGTGCCGATTTTAGGTCGGGTCGATTCTTACATTAATTTTTTGGACAAAATTTGTTTGAGTTTTTTCCAAAAATTCTTGCGGGAAATTAATTCAAATTTTGTGCCAAATTTGATTTCAAATTTTTTGTCTAATCAAGTCTCATTCGGTCCAAATTTTCAATAGATTCAAACTGTTTTTATAGTTTTAAAGCTACCCAGTAGTTACAGGTTCAAAACTGCTGCAGATCTGTTCAAATTTGAATGAATACATGTTCGGTTCAAAACTGCATCTATTCAGATCTGTCCAAGGGTCACATTCTTGCCTATAAATAGAGATCATTTCCAGCACATTTTCAGATCGAGAAAAATTATCATGCTTCTCGTTTTTGCACTCTGCTTGTATTATTCTTCATATTATTTTTAGGGAAAAAATTCAGAGAGAATCGAAAACAGGTTTTGTTCGCCGTACAAATTGTTTGGAGTGCTACTACAATTTGTGTAAAGATTATTATATCTTGGGAGATAGACGTCTTTTATTCGTAAGTACTGAAGCGGGGCGAATCTGTCTTAAGGGCAGAGTGTCACACACTGACTTGGTCTAATTTTGTTCTTATTCATTTCGGTAAAATAAATTTTGTAAGTAATTTATTTTTATTTGTTTGATTTGTTTTAATTTATTTATTGTACATAGAAGATTGTTCCAACAATCTTAAGATATATTCGAATTATTCTGTTTAAACATAATTTTTTGTTTATTTCCTTTCTTCTTCTTACATAAATTATTTTCTGTGATTTTACAAAATAATATTTTGGTTGGAAAAACAAATAGTAGTAATATAATATTTGAAAAATAGTAGCAATATGCTGTTTATTTTCTTTGACAACTACTAGTAATATACTGGTAGTCATTAACAATTTAGAATATTTATTTGTGGACTTGGTCAGAAATTAATTTTGATTTTCAGAAATAATTTTTGAAGTGTTACAGAAATTTAATTTCTGTGTGGAATTAGTTTGTTTAAATAATATTTTATTTTATTTTCAAGTTAATTGGAAATAAAAGTTACAATTCATATTTCTTTTATTTTTACAGAATTTAATTCTGTGGTTTTGGTTTAAATTTTCTGTGTAGTATAAAATTCTAATTATAATTGCGTTTTATAATTTAGAATCCATGGCTACTGAAATTGGTCAGACTAAAGTTCAAACTAGTACTGGTATGGTGGTTGCAATTGCACTAACCCCTCCTCATGTTGTGACTTTGCCAGCGAATCATGGTAAAAAAACTAGAGAAGTTCTTAGGAACTGACTTACGCAAAGGCAAAGGAAGATCAAGTAAGAAGCATGCTCAAGCCAATATGACTGAAGTGGACATAATTTCTAATGGTGTTGAGGACATAAATCTTTTTGCAGTTGTTTCCGAGGCAAACCTTGTCGAAAATCCTAAAGAATGGTGGGTGGACACTAGTACTACTCGCCATATCTATACCGACAAAAAGATGTTCACATCTTATTTTATAGTGGATAACGGTGAACAACTTTTTATGGGCAAATCCTCGACTTCTAAAGTTGAAGGACAATGAAAGATTGTTTTGAAGATGACATCTAGAAAAGAACTCACTCTCAACAATGTGCTGCATGTACCGAACATTCACAAGAATTTAGTCTCCAAATCAATGTTGAGTAAAAATGGGTTTAGGTTAGTTTTTGAAATTGACAAGTTTGTATTTACCAAAAACGGGATGTATGTAGGAAAAGGTTACATGCATGATGGCTTTTTCAAAATAAATGTAATAACCGTTGTCCCCTTTGTTATTAATAAAAATACATCTTCTTTTCATTTGCTTGAGTCTTCAAATTTATGGCATGGAAGACTTGGACATGTTAATTATGGATCTTTGCGTAGATTAATTAATATGGAATGTATACCTAAATTTGACATTGATTTAAATCATAAATGTGAAATTTACGTTGAGGCAAAATTAACTAAAACTCCTTTTCATTCAATTGAACGAAATACGAAGCCACTTAAATTAATTCATAGTGACATTTGTGATTTTAAATCAATTCAAACTAGAGGTGAGAAAAAATATTTTATCACTTTTATAGATGACTATACCAGATATAGTTATGTTTATGTTTTTTTAATTCGAACCAATGATGAAGCTTTAGAAACTTTCATTCGATATAAGAATGAAGTTGAAAATCAACTTGGTCAGAAAATTAAAAAATCTTAGAAGTGATAGAAGTGGTGAATATGAATCACCTTTTGGTGAGTTTTGTAAAGAACATGGAATAATTCATCAAACTACTGTTCCTTACTCACCTCAGCAAAATGGAATTGTTGAAAGGAAAAATAGGACTTTAAAATAAATGATGAATGCCATGTTAATAAGTTCTGGTTTACCTCAGAACTTGTGGGGATAAGGAATACCTTCTACTAATTATATTCTAAACAAAGTACCTCGGAAAAAAGTGAATCAAATACCTAATGAAATGTGGCATGGGAGAGTACCATCCTACAAATACTTAAAAGTGTGGGGGTGTTTGGCTAAAGTAGTTATTCCTAATCCTAAAAAGACTAAGATAGGTCCTAAAACCGTTGATTGCATTTTCATTGGTTATGCCAAGAATAATAGTGCATATCGATTTTTGATTCAGAAGTCAGAACATTCCGAAATACATGTAAATACTAATATTGAATCTCCGAATGCATCGTTCTTTGAACATATATTTCCAAACAAGACTGGAGAAGAGACTAGTACTAATAAAAGATCTTATGATGCTATTACAAGTCATGATCAAGAACAAGAGTAAGAGATAAATCAAAATGAAGAAGAGGAACTTAGGCATAGTAAACGTGCTAGAACCTGAAAATCTTTTGCTCCAAATTTTCTAACATTTTTGTTAGAAAATGAGCCCTTAACTTTTAAAGAAGCTATGTCCAATCCTGAGGCTCCTTTATGGAAATAAGCTGTAAACAACGAAGTTGAATCCATCCTACAAAATCACACTTGGGAATTGGTGGATTTACCACCAGGTTGTAAACCTCTTGGGTACAAGTGGATTTTCAAGAGAAAAATGAAAGCATATGGATCAATTGACAAATACAAGGTAAGACTTGTGGTCAAATGATATAGACAAAAAGAAGGTCTTGATTACTTTGACACATACTCACCAGTTACTAGAATAACAGGCTCCTTTATGGAAATAAGCTGTAAACAACGAAGTTGAATCCATCCTACAAAATCACACTTGGGAATTGGTGGATTTACCACCAGGTTGTAAACCTCTTGGGTACAAGTGGATTTTCAAGAGAAAAATGAAAGCATATGGATCAATTGACAAATACAAGGCAAGACTTGTGGTCAAATGATATAGACAAAAAGAAGGTCTTGATTACTTTGACACATACTGACCAGTTACTAGAATAACATCTATTAGAAGGCTAATTGCCATTGCATCTTTGTACAATCTAGAAATTCATCAAATAGATATGAAAATAACTTTCTTAAATGGTGAGTTAGATAAAGAAATTTACATGGAACAACCAGAAGGTTTTTCTGTTCCAGGAAAAGAAAAGAAAGTGTGTAAATTGGTTAAATCATTATATAGTTTAAAACAAGCGCCAAAGTAATGGCATGAGAAATTTGACAAGGCAATGATTTCAAATAGATTTAAAATTAATGAATGTGATAAATGTGTTTATATTAAAAACACAAGCAAGGGTTATGTTATAGTATGTTTTTATGTAGATGATATACTCATCATAGGTAGTAATAATGAAATGATTAAAACTACCAAGAAAATGTTGAATAAATATTTTGACATGAAGAACATCGGGATTGCTGATGTAATACTTGGTACGAAAATTACCAAAACATCAGAATGTTATGCTTTGTCATAATCTCATTACATTGAGAAAATATTTGACAAATTCAACAAAGATGATGATCATCTTGCTAGAACACATGTGAATGTTAATTTGTTTCTTTCTAAGAATGTACATGAAAGTATTTCTCAATTAGAGTATGCCCAAATTATTGGAAGCTTAATGTACTTGATGAACTACACTCGCCTAGATATAGCTTATACAGTAAGTAAATTAAGTAGATATACGAGTAATCCAGAAGTAGAACACTGGAAAACTATTATAAGGGTTCTAAGATATCTCCGATTTACTCAGAACATTGGGCTTAATTATACTAGATATCCAGCAATACTTGAAGGATACTGTGATGCAAATTGGATATCGGATACTAGAGATTCAAAATCCATCAGTGGGTATGTTTTTACTCTTGGTGGGGCGGCTGTATCTTGGAAATTTAACAGATTTGCATAGCTAGGTCTACTATGGAATTAGAATTCATAGCTTTAGATAAAGCTGGGGAAGAAGTAGAATGGTTTCACCACTTCCTTGAAGATATTCTAATGTGGCCAAAACCAGTGTCTGCTATATACATACATTGTGATAGTCAATCGGCAATTGGTAGAGCATAGAGTCATATATATAATGGCAAGTCACGACACATTCGTCGTCAACATAACACCGTGAGACAACTACTCTGTAATGGAATTATTTCCATTGAATATGTGAAGTCTAAAGACAACATAGTGGATTCACTAACCAATGGGGTAGCAAGAGAGTTAGTTAAGAATTCATCGAGTGAAATGAGACTTAAGTCTATTAAATAAGAGTTACTACAACGGCAACCCAACCTAATTGACTAGAGATCCCAAGATCTAGGTTCAAAGGGACAATCGAGTTATGTATGACTCATAAGGATCATTGGAGAGTCCAATTTCTATCCATTTCTATGATGAAATAGTGATGTCTGTAGCGTTTTAGGTTAAGTAATGCTTTTAACAATTCTTATATCTAGGTATATCTAGTGGAGTATGATAGGATACTTTTCATAAGAATCACCTATATGAGTGTGAACTGGGCCAGTTCTATGAGATTTGTGAACGGCTACAATTCTCTATAGCACTCATGAAAGACTAGGTTGTTCAGGGCTAAAATGAACACAATAGTGAGAACTAAACTGTGTCTGGTAATACACTGTATGACTTCTATTGTCTTGTTTTACAGAAACGGCTGAACAGTTCAAGACATCATGTTCACTAGTTAGCTAGTAAATCCGATAGTTTCTGATAAGGGAAGGTTCAAAGCCAAAAACTATCTATCCTTTGCCGAATATTTTCAATTTCTGTACTCTTTGTAATTAGATCATATTGTTGCATTTTCTCTCTGTCAAATTCCATTCATGTGGGGGATTGTTGGAAAAATATTGGTTTTTATAAGCTTATTTTGGGCTAACTTTGAGCCCAAATTTGAATGGGGTCCACACATCTTTTGGGATGGGTCCAAAGAGGTGACGCGTTCCTCGCCGCATGGCAAGTCATACAGTGAAGACGGTACACCAAAATCATTTATGAGTGAATAAGAAGTTGACGTCATTTTCGGGTTCGTAGAATGGACTATTAAAGAGTAAAATGTGGATTTCTTTGAAATGGGTTGTCCCACATTGAAACTTTAAATGAGTTGATGTGTGATATAAGCTCTAGGTGGCAACACTTAGGTTAGGTCTCAAGGGGCGCCCCAAGTTTGTAAAAGGGAGGAGTTATGGACAAGGTGAATCTTGGCTCAAACCACCACACACGCGCGTGAGCCGCCGTTCGGCCGGCCGAGCCGAGCTGTGCTGGGCGCAAATGTGGGTTGTGGGTCTGGTCGGTTCTTACAATAAATTTTTGGACAAAATTTGTTTGAATTTTTGTAAAAATTCTTGCGGGAAATTAATTCAAATTTTGTACCAAATTTGAACTCAAATTTTCTGTCCAATCAAGTCTCATTCGGTCTAAATTTCCAATAGATTCAAACTATTTTTACAATTTTAAAACTGCCCAATAGTTACAGGTTCAAAACTGCTGCAGATCTGTTCAAATTTGAATTGTATATGTTTATTCAAATTTCATACCTATTCGATTCAAAACTGCATCTGTTCGGATCTATCCAAGAGTCACCTTCTTGCCTATAAATAGAGATCATTTCCAGTAGATTTTCAGATCGAGAAAAATTATCATGCTTCCTATTTTTGCACTCTGCTTGCATTATTCTTCATATTATTTTTAGGAAAAAAATTTAGAGAGTATCGAACACAAGTTTTGTTCGTTGTACAAATTGTTTGGAGTACTACTACAATTTGTGTGAAGATCATTGTATCCTGGGAGATAGACGCCTTTTATCCGTAAGCACCGAAGCGGGGTGAATCTGTCTTAAGAATAGAGTGTCACACACTCGACTTAGTCTAATTTTGTTCTTATTCATTTCGGTAAAATAAATTATGTAAGTAATTTATTTTTATTTGTTTGATTTGTTTCAATTTATTTATTGTACACAGAAGATTGTTCCAACAATATATATTATATATTTATACTTATATAATACAAAACTATGTAGATGATTACATATTTTATGAATAAGAATAATGTGAATTTTTAGAAAGTGTAAATATTCACTCTTTTAATAAATTAAAATAAAAATTAACAAAATATGTAATATGTATCACATTTATTTTTGTGAGAATACTTTTAAAAAATTTTGAAAATAATTTAAAACTATTTTTAAAAAACTAAAAATTGTAAATCTATTTTTTATATTTAAAATTAGATCTTTCCAACTTACAATGAAAAAAACATTATTATTATTTTTAAGTGCCAAAAGATGTGATTATTATTTTTATTTTTAAGTGTCACCATCTCTCTCTCTCTCTCTCTAGATCTCTCTCTCTCTAGATCTCATACTAATTGTACCTTTATAAGGGTTTCTGGCTCTGAGTTGGTTCAGAAGTATGTTGGTGAGGGCTCTTGAATGGTTAGAGAACTTTTTGTTATGGCCAGGTTTGTCCGACTTCATTGATAACATTGTTATTGCCAAAAAATTATAATATCTTGTATATTAGCTTAATAAATCTTTTTAGTCTACAAAAGTGTTATATAGTTCCTCTTACATGTTTTAACTTGTAGTATGTGATATTCTTTTTGGCGGACTTTCTCTTTTCTTTTCTTTTTCATATTTATTTTGGTTGTATTTATGCGAGTAAGGCTATCAGTTGATGAGACTAAAATGCTGTTTTGAACTGCTTTACCTGATCAAATTTGATTGGAAGACATACTGTTGAAGTTGTATTAACAACTTTATAATTTGGGGATAAAAAAGTTAAGAACCCTGCATCTTGGACTGAGTTGTTCAATAATTTGTTAGGACTATATGATAAACTTAGGTATCAATGAGTTTTTTTTAATAGAATAGTTATCCTATTAACTTCTCCACCAAATTTGTTTTTGTTCATAGTGGAGTGCAAGTTAACTTCTCAAACAAATATGTGGCATTTTTTCTTTGCTTCTTTTTTATTATCTTTGAATGATATATTCATATATTCAATATATCATTCAATGCCACATATAAGAAAAAAGATCGAGAAAAAATGCAGGGTTCTTAACTTACATCTTTTTTCTTTGAATTGTATCTGTTGTTCAACTTTTTTTTTATTATCTTTGAATGATATATTCATATATATAGCATATAATAAATATATAAAAAATTATATATTTTATGTGTGTCCTTCATGTGTCATGTCCTATATTTTTTGAAAATTGTTGTATTGGCATGTTTGTGTCGTATCACTTGTCTGTGTTCATGTTTCTTAGAATCTTAGGTAGGCAATAAGGGATAGAAACATGCCACAATGTCAAAAAAGTGGCTGAATGGTGTATTCGTCAAGTGATTCCTATAATGAACTTGAAGTGATTCCTATAATTGCAAGTTTTGCTCCAAAGTATTTTATTTTTTTAAGCTAAAAAGCCATTCCATCTATTATTTGAATATATTGAATTTTGTCTCTGTCTTTGCATTTGGTTTGTGGATGCGTAGGTAGCTGCTTGATGGAACTCCACCACACCTGGAGATCCAAAGTAGAAAATATCAGTGTTTTATGCAAATCACTGATTGGAGATCATCATTTTCATTTAGAATCATCAAATTGCAATGTTTAGCAGTTTCAGGAGCTGAAAACAATATTTTCCAGCACTGGATTCTAATGGCTTTATTTCACTCTTGATTTTTGAATTTAAGATATTTGCCTTTTATTTCATTCTATTAGATTCAGAGTCTTTTCTGGAACCATTTCTTTACCTCCCTAGCAGTGTGTAGCTTTTTATACACCAGTTCTACATGGTTGTGCATCTGTTTTGGTGTCTTTAAAGACAAAAATTACTTTGATTATCTGGAAAATTAGATGCTCTAGGTTGTTATGCTTTATTTTGTACTTTTACTCGCTTACGATATTTCTTTAGCAGCCTGTGAGTTCCCTATTCTGGAGCCCCTTCTCACTTCAGTAGCTTGTCCTTTATTTCACTTTGTCCCGATATGCATTTTGTTGCAGGTTTCATGAGTCTTATCTGAATTTAGAAACCCTTGCCTTGCTCTTCTCTAAGGCCAGTAAACATGAAGGAAGAAAATCTTGTTATTGCTAATGTTGGGGAGCCTACTATTAGAATGACACGAGCTCGAGCTGCTGCTTGTCATGCATTTGGAGGGATTCCACCTTCAGAGGCACTGAAGCAGCAAGGTCAAAAGCAGGTTTTACGGACAAGTTCAAAAAGATCAGCTTATATTGTTGTAAATTGAAAGAAAATTAAATAAGAAAGTATGTTTGTTTCTCATTAACAGAGATAAAAAATGGCTGCTTTAATGCACAAAAAAAATGAAATGTTGAATCGTTGATAGATATTTTGATTGCCCGAGCATATAAAAGCATTACCAAAAAATTGGGATAGTTGAGTTGAGCGGCATTTTTGAGTATAGAGAAGACTAAATTGGTTATTGAACTTCTGGTCATTGACAGCAATAACTAGAACAGAGTCAAAAGTTCATCGTGACCATGAACTTTCCCACTCAAATATTTGAATTTAATTGTTAGATTTGCTGGATGGCTTGGGCTTTCTGCTACAAATGTTATTAATTTTTCTTTACTAAAATCGTTACATGACCTCTGTTAATTATGCTGATTTTCAGAAAAAGAATAGCAAGCAGGCCAAAAAAGGTTCAGTGAATGTTTCCAAGGTTGCCCCCAGTGTAGCAGTCCAAGTGCACCAGCTTCCAGCTGATTCAAAAACAAACATTGCTCAAGAAACTGCAAATACAGAACTTTGTGGTTTTATGTGTTCTAATCGCCTTATCACAGGTCATGCATCTTGATGCTGAGAAAGAAATGATGTCTCAGTGTGCTGCCTTGCTTGGGAAATTCATCGCTGTTCGTGAGCCAAATATTCAATATCTTGGTTTGGTAAGTTACGGGAACACAACAGTTTTTATCTCATTGATGCAACTTATGTTCAAAGCATGCCAAGTTGTAGTATGCAAATGTCAGAATTTGGAAGGTTTGATCTGGTTGTTTTCATCGGTTGCATGATTTATGGATTGATCTGATGCAGGAGACCCGGATGTTGATGGTCTCAGATGTTCAGGACATTATTGAAAGGCATCAATCACAGATCATCACCTCCTTGAAGGATCCAGATATCAGGTTAGTTTAAGTGCTTTGTAGTTTTTTGGAGATACTTTATGCTTCTTCACCACGAGGCACAATGATCTGTTACATGGTAAACAAAAACAAAAGAGAGACTCAGAGAGGGAGAGTGCTTAAAACTTGATTTCTTTCCAACTTTCTATTCATCCTGCTACCTGAATCCTATTTCATTGTACCTATGTATAGGTGTTGTCAAACCTGGAAACTGGTAGAAACATGCTGAAACACTTAATAGTGAATATAGACTTTAAATTGTATTTATAAATTTCTGCAGAGTAAGTACATCATGCATAATAAAACCTCCTGATATAGTCACAAAAAATGAATCTAATTGGTATTTGGTTGATTGTGGATCTTTAATTAAGCATGCCCTGAAGACTTGGGTATTAAACTTGAAGGCCCAAGATTTGAGGATTTAACCTCAAGTTGCTTTTGTATGCTAACAGGTGTTACACTTATCTGAATTTTTATCTTTATCATTGCTTTTATAACTTTAGATATTCGGTTAATATGAAAATGTTACCTATTCATCTATTTTCTTCCATTACAAAGAGATATATTTCATCCCTTCTATTTAATTTTTTCTACTACATTTATTTTATGGTTTCTAAGCTAATAAAACTAGGCACATATTTGTGTAATGTTTTCATCATTTGTCATTACAATAAATGAATGATTGGAGCACCATTGCATTTTGGCAACATGACCTGCACAAATTTGTAGCTTTTGGTGCACATGATTTCCCTACGCTGGTGGGAAGGGTATTCTTGATCCCATCACAGTTTTTCAAGGTGATCTCATTTCTAATACATTCAGGCATATCATTCTATGTTAGTTATTTCATATTCTCTCATTTGATGCTAGGGAAAAAAATATAATTATGTTTTATTTAATTTCCATTGGATACCAGTGTTTTTTTAGTTGTAGCTTATCTACTGTTAAGATAACCTGCTCTGCTTATTGTTGTAAATATATCTTAACTTGTTTTCTCTTGTTTTTTCGGTGACAGGCGAGAAATTTTTCGTTTCCACTATGGCCTTGTATATGTTTCAGAACCAGGGTATGTCTATCATTATCATGTGAATTTAGATTGATTCTTGAATTCTATTCTTATTCAAATCTTGTTACATACTGTATTGGCTGTGCATATATTGGTTAAATTTCTGTGTTTAGTACAAGTCATTTGTGGCAACACGGGAGGCTGTTGTCACCATTTGATATCTAGAGCAGAGAGAACACCTTGAATTTTCTGTTACAATCTCTCAATGGAAATAGTTGTGTACTTACCAATTTCAGATATATGCTTTTTAGAGCTGGAGTTCCTCGGCATGCCATTATTAAAAAGTTTGGAGGTAAGGAAATATCACAACTTGAGGATCTGATTCCTGTACTTACCATTTTTGTTGAAGTTCTTGCTGCTCAGCAAAACCCAGAGAACCCCAATTGGTTCCAGGTAGTATACAATCCGAACTCTAAACCTTCCAGTCTTATATTGTGCAGCATCTTTTCATTTCTGTGAGATTCCATTTAAAGTAGACAATTTGTTTGTAGCTTTTCATTTCTGTGAGATTCCATTTAAAGTAGACAATTTGTTTGTATACCATTAGTGCCGGCATTTTCTGTGCATTTGATAGATGAGTTATGCACATGCATTAAGATAAAAGTTTAATTGTGTCCTCTTTGATATGCTAGACCAAAATTACCAAGTTCAGATCATCCTGATAATTGAAACTAAATCATTCCTGATTTATCTTGCAAGTGTCCTTAATAAGTGGACTAGTTCGATGAACACCATTTATGTTATTGCAAGTGTCAACTATTATGGTTTGATGCAAATATTTGTCAATCTATTGAGTGATCAGTAGTTATTTATTTGGTTTAGACATGTATTTGGAATAGAGTAGTACTAGTAGAGTCAAAATCTACTTTGTGGAACTAGAGATTGCAAATGGTTCTAGTTAATTTTTAGGAGTTAAGTTTGTGAGTCTTTTGGTTCATCAACACAACTTGATGGTCTCTGAATAATGAATTTTCTGGATTCAAACATTAGGATTCAAATTGATTGATTACAAGCTCTGTCAAATCATATGGTTTGGACCATGAATTGGAAAACACGTGTCCATGTTCCCACATATTTTTCTACTAGCAGATGTGTTTGATAATTGAGGAATACTAGTTTCTTTTTGGTTTTTAGATCTTTTTAGATTTTAGACTATTACAAAGAGGTTTCTCATTGTTGCTACCAATAGCTAATGAGTAAAGCTTAAGTTTGTTTGGTTTACTAGTCACTTGGTATCTAAGACCAATGAAGATTACAGATTCTGATTTGTGAAGTCACAATTATTATAAACTTATTACTATCTGATAGAAGCATGTTAAAATATTTTTTTTCTGACTTTTTCTACAATTTCAAAGCTTCAGAGATGACTAATTTATTTAAATTGTTCTTCCAGGTACAAAACCTTCTTCAACAGATGGTGAGTTGTAATGTACATCTTATGTTTTATAGCTGTAACACTTCTACCATTATTGATTTATGCACTTTACCTAATTTGGCTTCCATATTTTGATACAGGCATCCAGACCAGTGAAGATTACAGATTCTATGCTATATCAACTAGGTTCAGTGAATTGAGTATCAAGGACAAGACATTAAATTAAATCAAAACTCAGGGGGTTTGTCTTAATGTTTTTCCTGTTATTTTTTGGCGAATGTTAAAACATAATTTGTGGATATGTTATTTTGTAGTTAATGGTAATTGTATATTAAATTGAATGGGAAAGTGAATTAATGTTGTATTTGCTACTTGGCAGCTTTTCATATAATTGGTTTATCTTTTGACAAATGTTCATTTGAATGGAAACGAGAATTATTGATTCATATTAGTACTATTTTTCAATTTTATTATAGGTATTTTTTGGTTCAACCACATAGAATTTGTTGAATTAAAAAAAAATAAATTAAAAAAATAAAGATATAATGGCGTTTTTGAAAATGCCACTATACAGTCAACGGTTATATTTTTAAAATCGAAAAAAAAGCAATGACGACGTTTTTAAAACGTCGCTAAAAACAGTTATGACGTCAGTTTAACGTTATGTATCACATTTAGCGGCGTTTTTTAAAATGCCGCCTATAACCATTTAACGACGTTTTTAAAGCGCCCCAATGTTATAGCGACGGCCGCAGCTTCGACGTTTGGTGATAAGCACCACACAAAGAATTAACGGCGTTTTTGAAAAACGCCGCTAAAAACGCCGCTAAAAGCTGAATTTCCTGCAGTGCATGGGCATGAAATAACGGATTTTGAGGGGGGGGGGGAGGAGCAAGGGAGTAGATGGTGTTATTTATTGGCATGTACTAGGCACCTTGATCAATTGCAATAAATGCATTTTCTACCCTTGGATTCTTTTTATTTTTATTTTTGATAATACTATATACACCAATTGATGTACATATTAATGTATCAACTAGTGTTATAATATTATTATTGACCACATTTATTATATAAGTTACAAATACTCAAAACCATACAAATGATACCACATCACACTAATGTATACATTAATTAATACATATAACATTATTTTTTTATTTTTATTTTATATTTTGGATCTTTAACTTTTTATTATCTATCTTTAAAATTGCAATAAATGCATTATGTACCCTTAGATTCTTTTATTTTGTATTTTTATTTTATATTTTGGATCTTTAATTTTGTATTATCTACCTTTAAAATTAGCAATATATTATTTTATCTAATTGGACTCCATTGTAATTTTTAATATTATCGCATATCAATAATAAAAACGAAATCTATCTCTCTTTCTCCCTCTCTCTCTTTCTACTTAGAGCATCTCTCTTTAAGCCTCCCTCTCTAAACTTTTTGCTAGGTGTGCCACCAGGGATGGGAAGGGTTCTGGCTGTCGGTCTCCTCTCTCCTCTTTCTATAATTTTTTTTTTGATTTTTTACTTTATAATATTGGACGTTTGTCATTCCAACATTTTTTGCCACCTACCCACCTCCATTGATCACTTCAACAAATTACACTTTTGGCGACTAAATTTTTAATCTCAAAAAGTCATATTTTGGTCACCAAAACGTTTTGTCGACTAAATATTTTGGTCGCTAGCTTTGTCATTGGATGATTGTCGGGAAAGGTATTGGTGACTAATTTTTTTTTAGTCGTCGAAAAAATTTAGTCGCCCAAAATTTTCAATAAATGTGCTTTTTTGTTTTAGCGACTAAATGTTTAGTCGCCAAAAACCGTTGGCTTCTTTTTGGCTACCAATTATTTAGTCACTAAAAACGTGGCACTCCTTTTTGACTACTAATTTTTTAGAAGCTAAAATCATGGCACTCATTTTTATCTACTAGTTTTTTAGTCGCCAAAACTTTTATTTTTTTTGGCTACTAACTGTTTAGTCGCCAATAATTTCTTTTTTTATTTTTTAGCTACTAAATATTTAGTCCCCCAAAGCTCTATTTATTAATTTTTTTTTTAAAAAATGCACAAATTAAATATTTTTCATTAATTTCTAAATTATATGCATTCCATTATCAATGCAACCTGTAACTTGTACATATACAGAATAATACATCTATTAATTATAATCTAAATCCATTATTAATAATACCCATTTCATTATCAACTATCCGAAAATTTTAACTTGTAACATTGTATTCCAAATATCATATAAATCTATACCAACCAAGTATAATCCATCTAAATTAAATATTACATACAAAAACATTGGATTTCCAAAATAGAGGATTGTACAAAAATAAATGTCCTCTATATATAGAACAAACGATTTTCGTACACAAAAATAAATATTCACAATAGCCCACGCAAAAGCAATCTGTAAAAAAAAAAAATTAACCATTTTCTTCTATGTTCTCCCACTGCCAAATCATAAATCAAACAACCACCTCAATGAACTTATTTGAAGCCCACAACTTGGCAATATCCGAAAGCTTGCTTTCCTCAATTGTTGACAATTCAGAAGAAATAACTCAACAATCTCAGCCTCAATCCCACAGCAATGCATTATATTGACAGTCTCCAAATGTTTACAGTTTTTGAACATCAAAACTATAGCTACTTTTGTCAATCCTTTACAAACCCTCAACCTTAATTTGCTCAAAGAATTACATCAAAACTATTCATTTCTTTCCCATTTTACTAACTCAACCAAACCACAAAAAAAGGGCATTTAGTTTCTTCCCCTTCATTTTCTTTTCCTTTTCATTTATGTTCACAAATTGAAGGACCCAAATCAAATAAATAGCGTAAAGAAACCACAACAAAATTCAACATGAATTCGATACTAAAAAGAGTTATATTTCAACTACTTCTAAAAGCTACATTTTCCCCTTCATTTATCTTTGTAGAGAAAACTGAGTCTTAACCATTCCCCTCCATTCAATAAAATTGACATTTCAAATTATGGTCAACCAAGGAAACATGTGTTCATTGAACCAAGGCTTTAGGCCACAACAAGTAATGTTCTTTCCCCTTTTTATCAATTAGAGAAGGAAATATGTTTATAAATGCCATAATGACCTTGTTAAAGTCGATCAATTTTTATCTATTCATGCTATGACAAACACAACAGACCCATTTCTCAATGGCTATCTAATAACAAACTGACATGACATTTAAATGCAAATCAAGGCCTTTTACGAAACCTGAGGATTACAAGTTTTTTTTCTCATCTTAGGGACAATTGAAATTAAGTAAATTTTAGATTATTTTCCTCACTTTAACTCATTAATTAAAAGAGAAATAATTTTGAAATAAAACTTCATTAATCTACAAATACAAAGCACACAGTCACTTTATTGCAAAATGCTTTAAAAAAAAATCATTACCAAAAGATATTTGAGGTTGGTTATGCTAATATCATCTTTTGTCTCGTTCGACGAAAACAACCCTAATTTGCCTATCATTTCCTTGTACTGTTGCAAAGCTTCACATCCCTTTCTCAGAGATTTCTACAAAGCTCCATAATCAAGCACTCTACTTAGAGATTCGTACACTAATATTTACATCAATACATTCATATATAGAGGGATTACCTGATCAATGCCAGATTCAGAAGTTGATAGATGAATCTTTCGAGCTTGATTGAACAGAACAGGAAGAGACATCAAAACACTACAAATATAATTAACTATTAAAATATAAACTTAGATACATACTGTGTGATTCTGTCATTGTCTTGAGTTTTGCTTCCTTAAAAGAAGATGGTATTTACAATTGGAAAACCTTAGCACCAGTTTTTTCCCTCATTCTCCTAATCTTTATGTTGTCTTTTCAATGAGGCTCACAACCCTTTGATCTACATATATATAGATATATGTAAACCCTAATAAGGATAGGAGAGAGGAATGTGCCTAAATATAATAATTACTAGGCTCCCTTATTAAGGAACCCAAATAACTTAAAACAAGCCTTACACCTCCATGCCATATATCCACATATAAAATAATAAACACACCAAGATGGACCATAGCCCAAAATTTTATGGATCACAATAATAATTTTGGGCTCATACCAGTCAATCTGTCTGTATCACTTTCAACTCGTTTTTCACAAACCAAACAAAATACAATCAATGACAGCCTAATTAAGAACAAATTCTTACATTCTCCCACTTAGGCAACATTGACTACTAATTTAAGAAAATATTTTATTTAAGAAAAATTACTCTCGGGTTAAACAACTTTAGTGGCCACATAAACAAGATTCAGAATAGAAACATCTCAACACAGAATCCTGTTTAATGAGAAATATTAAGGTTATAGCGATCCCGGTTTTGACCCGACCCTTGTGGTATCCCGGACTCGTGTTTAGTGATTTCATACTATTGTTTATATCTTGCTTCCCTTGTATCCCCTTAAATTTGACTTTGAGATTGTTGTGGTTGCGTTTGGAACATGTTGGTTGCTTGTTTTTCCAACTTTTGTTGCCTAGGATTTTGGCCCCCCGCTCAAGCAGCACTTCTTGCTCTTGAGCGGGATTTGCAAACTTTCAATACTTTTGCAGGTCGGCAAAACTACTGGGTGGGTGTATTCGACACTTGAGTGGCGTTTCTTACTCTCGAGCGAGTTCGCGCTCGAGCGATTGGTATGTTGTCTGCAAAACTGCCGGAAGTGTGCATTTTACGCTTGAGCGTCAATTCTTGCTCTTGAGCTCGAGCGGAACAAAATGTTGTGTCTGACGCTCGAGCGTTAATTCATACACTCGAGTGGACTGTGCGTATATCAGTCCGAGAAAGTCACTTTTTATATCACTCTTTCACATCTCTTTTCCTCACTACTTTTCAAAAAAACCTAGATCTTCATCCCCTCTCTCTCTCTCTCTAAAAACCCTCTCTCTCTCTCTTTCTCTCTACATTTTCTCCTTGATCTAGTGGGTTCTCTACCCTAGTGCCTTTGTTAAAAAGTTAAAGCATCTCAAGATCTTTGTTTTCATTTGAATAGAAGTTGGTTTCTACGTCGTTGGAGTTTCTTCTTTTGCTTTGCTCAACTCCAAACTTCGAGGTAGGGATTTCTACACTTTTATATGGCTTTTAACTTAGCTATGGATTGTTGTGTAACAATGGTGGAATTTGGGGTGTTGTGAACAAACCTAGGGTTTGGGTATTAAATCAAAAGAGGGGTTTTTAAGTAAATGAGCTATAGATGGTTATGAGATTGAATATGAGGCCATATTATGTCAACATAGTTGATTTTGGCATTTGGTTTGAAATTTGGGAAAATGGGAGGTTGCCCTAAAATGTTTCAAATATTTATTTTGTATAAATAAATAAAATTGATGTTGTAAATATAAAATGGGATGGAAGTTGATATAAATGATGGTGTTGGAAATGCATTACCTCATACCTGTTAAATCTTGAATAATTTATCTATCTTGAGATTGAATATCTGTTTAGAAATATCTGTATTGGGCTATCGGTGGAGGATAGCCATGATTGTTATAGAAATTACATAAGGATTAGGTGAATTAAAACTAATCTCTTATTGGTTGTCAATGAATATGACTATGTTTTAAATACATTGTATATGTATGACTGCTTGAGAGGAGAAAGAGGATGTACTTCACTGTTTGGGATGAGATAGGGGATAGACTCCATTGAAATTAAGTTGGCATATGTGTCTAGGGTGAAAGTCCCGAAACCGCGCATATACATGGGTGCCGATCTTGAGGATGAAATTTTCGTAAAATGGCAAGATTGAAGTGCTTGTGTGATGATTGTGTTAATTCGGGAACCACTGAGTTGTAGTCTCAAATGGGTTGTTTGAAAGATAATGAAATTGGCTTATGAATTGAGATGAAAAGGATTAACTTGAGTTGACAAGAAGGATAAAGGATTGAGATATGAATTTTGGTACTTTATGATTATATAGAATATAAATGTTTTATCATTGGCATTGTAAATGCACATTGTACTTATATCTTTGTTAAAATTCATATATTGTGTTAGATTGTTCCTATTGGGCTTTGGTTTACCCTACTTGGGAAAAACCATTTTCAGGTGATGATGATATGCCTCCATTAAGGCAATAACTTGGGAGGAACCGGAGCTGAAGGCTTCTTTTTTTGTATTGTGCTAATTGTTTTAATTTCAAGCCAAGGGCCTTACATATCTGTACTGAATTTTTATCCATTTTGTTGTAACCAAGCCATGACTTGGAAAGATGTAAGCCTATAGGGAATTTACTTATGCTAAACTCTTGTATATCATTAACTCTATGAAATGAAAGAACATTATATTTTGATTCATGTTGTTATTCATATATGTTCTTGGTTGGATTTATGGTTCTATTTTGGGGCGTGACAACTTGGTATCAAAATGTACCGGGTTTGAATACTTTGGGTACGTGGAAAGTGGTTAGTAGCACAATGGGTTTGTCTTGCTTTACAGAGATATTTGTATACTCGTAATGTTATGTGATTATATGGATATGGGATTTAATTTCTAGGATGTCGATCGAGTCCATGGGTTTCTAGGAGTCCTGTTAGAAAGGCACTTGATCACTGCCGTTTCTAACTGGAACTTTGGCAATGCCACGGGGCAGTCATTATCCAGAAATGAAATTCGTATGTGTTTATGTGAATACGTGCTTACATGGAGTGAACTACTGCTGTTCATAGTATTAGGACGCGAGTGAGTTAGCTTCTCTTTTGTTATCTTTATTAGGATATCAGGACGTGATCGTGGTGGTAGGCGTGGTAGACATAGGAGGCACGAGGTGCCTATACCGGATGAAATTCTGGCACAGGAAAAAGGGGTTAGTCAAGCCAACGTGGCTGAACCGGTTAGTCAACAGGCCATGGGCACCTTAGCCCGCGAAATGGCCGGAGCATTATGGGAATCCACGGACATGCTTAGGGCTGAGAATTAAGTCCAGACCCACGTAGCTAAAGCAGGGCCATCCTTTCTGAAGAGAGAGTTTTTTTGGTCAAATCCGGACGAGTTTCTAAGTGATCCCAAGGAGCCACTGAAGGCAGATGAGTGGCTAGAGCAGATAGTGAAAATGTTCGAGATGCTCGGCATCAAGGACGTCCTGTTAAGAGTGACCTTAGCATCCTTCCAACTGAAAGGGGATACGGATCAGTGGTGGAAGTATGCGCGTGGACGCATTGAGGTGACTTGGGAGGCATTCGTCAACGCCTTCCAGGACAAGTTTTTGTCTCCCTTAGTTAGGGAGAAGTTGAGGGACTAGTTCTCTAAATTGGTGCAGTTGAAAACACTAGTGGCAGAGTTTGAGGCTATATTCACCAGTTTGTCAAGGTTTACACGAGAACTCGTAGCGACCAAGGAACGCCGTTGTTTGGAGTTCGAGAAGAGGTTGGGGCCGGACTCATGTTCCGAGTGGCCAGGTCCATGATTAGGGATTATGGGCGCCTTATGGAGACGGTGGCCCATCTTGAGACCATTATACAGATAGAAGAAGAAAAAATGAGGGGCTCCAGGAAGAGTCAGGGTAATCGGGAGGACAACAAAAGGCAAAAGGGCTCTAACCTCCAGTCGTTCTAGGGAGCGCAGTCGAGGTCCACTTTTCTAGTACCGAGTTTGGGTTCTGGGAGGGGCAGTCAGGGAGATGTGACTTGTTACAAGTGTGGTTAGCTGGGCCATAAGTCTCTAGTTTTTCCTCAGAAAGGAGGAGGACAATGGTTTGTACTACCTTCGGCTCGTTTTTAGAACCAGAGTCAGGGGAGAGGGCAATCGCTCACTTGTTATCAGTGTGGGCAGACGGGGCACATGAAGAGATTTTTCCCTCAGTTGGGTGGCACGTCTGGGCATCTAGTTCGAGGCAGATACAGAGCCATCAGCCTGCACAGTCAATATAGGCCTCGAGGGCCATTCAGGGAGCCCATTCGGCTCAGTTAGTCATCGGACATATGCTCCAAGGGGTGAGCAGGTTGAGCAGAGACCCACCGGGCTTGTGTATGTTGTTACAACGCCAGATCTAGTAGCCCTTACGATAATGAGAGGTACTTTCTTGTTTTGTAATTCGATTGCTAGTGTGTTGATTGATACGGGTACATCCCATTCATTTATTTCGACTGCATTTGCATCGATTTTGGAGTTAGAGTTGGCTAAGTTAGCATCTCCTATTTGTGTAGAGTCAACTATTGGTGGTGAGGTTGTCTTAAAATAGGGGGGTTGGGGCTGTGATATAGAGGTCTCCGGTTGCCGACTTTCGTTTTCAATTGTGTTGATTGACATGTCTAACTTTGATGTTATTTTGGGTATAGACTGGATGTCGTCATACCAGGTTGTTATAGATTGCTACCGTCAGAGGGTTACTGTATGTACCTTGAGTGGTGACTATTTTCATTTCTTGGGAGATTGGGTGGATAGGTTCTTATCACTGGTATATGACCCACGTGGGCAGAGTGAACTTAGCTGTCTTTTGGCAAATTTCTTGAGTGGTGAGTGTGATGAAGTTCGAGTCGAGTTGCCAACAGTGGTTTGTGAATACCCAGATGTTTTTCCAGAGGACCTTACTGGTTTGCCACCCCACCATGAGATTGAGTTCTCTATTGACTTGGCGCCTGGTACATCACCGATCTTCATGGCACTGTATAGAGTTGCGCCTGTTGAGTTGACTGAGTTGAAGATTCAACTCTAGAAGTTATTAGCTAAGGGTTTTATTCGCCCTAGTACTTCACTTTGGGGAGCACCAACTCTCTTTGCTAAAAAGAAAGATGGAGCATTGTGACTTTGTATTGATTACCAGAAGTTGAACCAGGCAACTGTTAAGAACAAGTACCAAATGCCTCGTATAGATGATTTGTTTGATCAGTTGAAGGGGTCTTGTTGCTTCTCTAAGATAGACCTGTGATCGGGTTATCATCAGTTGAGAGTAAGGGAGGACGACATTCTGAAGACGACATTCCATACGTGGTATGGCCATTATGAGTTTCTTGTGATGCCCTTTGAGCTAACCAATGCCCCAACAATATTTATGGACTTGATGAACCAGATCTTCCAGGAATTCTTAGACCGTTTTATGGTTATCTTTATGGATGGCATTTTGATTTATTCACCCTCCGAGGAAGAGCACGAGAAACACTTGCGAGTGGTACTTGAGTTGCTTAAAGCCCACAAGCTGTATGCTAAGTTTGGGAAGTGCGAATTCTAGTTGAGGAAAGTTAAGTTCTTAGGCCATGTAGTATCCGGGGAAAGGGTGACTGTAGATTCATCCAAGATTGAGGCAGTGCAAGATTGGGCACAACCTAAGAATGCTTTTGAGATCCGTATTTTCTTGGGGTTGGCCAGGTATTATCGTCGATTTGTGAAAGATTTCTCTAGGATAGCCTCATTGTTGACTAGATTGACAAGGAAAGGGATCAAATTTGTGTGGAGTAAGACTTATGAGAAGTCGTTTCAAAAGCTTAAAGTTAGAATTACCACTGCTCTAGTTTTGATTATTTCGGAGAGGAGTTTGGGTTATTCGGTGTATTGTGATGCCTCAAGGGAAGGTTTGGGTTATATATTGATGCAAGAGGGGAAGATAGTAGCCTATGGATCCCAACAATTGAAGACTCATGAGAGGAATTACCCTACTCATGACCTAAAGTTAGCGGCGGTGATTTTTGCCTTGAAGGTTTGGAGGCATTACCTGTATGGGGAGAAATTTGAGGTATTTTCGGATCACAAGAGTCTGAAATATTTGTTTACATACAAGGACTTGAATTTGAGGCAGAGGAGGTGGATGGAGTTCATAGAGGACTATGATTTTGAGTTGCATTATTATCCAGGGAAGGCCAATGTTGTGGCCGATGCCTTGAGTAGAAAATCTATTAGCAGCGTAGTTTGTATTATCATCCGAGAATGGGAGATGTTAGGTACTATTGGGGAGTTTGACTTGCATCTTGGTGAGTCTGTTGAGTCTACAACGTTGTTTGCAATAGTTACACAACCCACACTTGTGAACCAAGTGATAGAAGTACAGAAGGGTGAGTGTGAGGTACCGTGACCGCTTGTTCGTACTGGAGTCTTTTCGAGAAGAAGTACTTCGAGAGTTTCACCATTCATGCCTTATGGTGCATCCGAGAGGCACGAAGATGTATCACGATCTTAGTTGCTAGTTTTGGTGGAGAGGTATGAAGAAGGATGTAGCCGTGTTTGTATCGAAGTGTCTTACTTGTCAGCAAGTGAAGGCCCAACACTAGAGGCCAGCGGGTTTGTAGTAACCCTTGCCTATAGCCGAGTGGAAGTAGGAGCATGTCATGATGAATTTTGTTGTGGGCCTCCCGATGACTCAATGGGGCAGTGATGCCATTTGGGTGGTAGTTGACCGATTGACCAAGTCAGTGCACTTTTTACCTATGTGTGTCAGTGATTCGGTAGACTATCTTGCCGACCTTTACATTAGGGACATAGTGAGATTGCACGGGGTTCCTGTGACGATTGTTTCGGATAGAGATCCACATTTTACAGCTCGGTTGTGGTAGAGCTTGCAGAGTGCCTCGGGCACTAAATTGACCTTTAGCACCGCATATCACCCTCAGACTAACGGACAATCCGTGCGTACTATTCAAATCCTTGAGGATATGCTTCGAGGTTATGTCTTTGACTTCAAGGGGTCATAGGAGAGGCACTTGCCCTTTGTGAAATTTGCCTATAACAATAGCTTTCAGTCAAGTATTTGTATGGCACCATTTGAGGCCTTGTACGGCCAACCGTGTAGATCTCTGGTGTGTTGGGCCGAAATGGATGATGCACCTTTGTTGGGGCCGGAGTTGGTTCGAAAAACGACGGAGAAGGTGGCACTTATCTGTAAGCGGTTAGTTACAATTTAGAGTCGCTAGAAAAGTTACGCTGACCGTCGGAGAAGACCTTTGTCTTTTGAGGTGGGAGATCATGTCTTTTTGAAGATATCACCTAAGCGGGGTTTGATGAGATTTGGGGAGAGTGGGAAGTTGTCCCCTCGGTTTATTGGGCCTTTTGAGATCCTTGAGCGGATTGGGGAGGTAGCTTACCGTTTGGCATTACCGCCACAGCTTTTCGGAGTTCATGATGTGTTTCATATTAGTATGCTTTGAAAGTATGAGCCGGATCCATCGCACGTGTTGGATTAGACCGACTTAGAGGTGGATGAGGATGCCTCGTATGAGGAGAGACCAGTGAGGGTCTTGGATACTTGGGACCAAGTCTTGCGAGGCAAGACAATTCTCTTGGTTAAAGTGTTATGGAAGCATCACGGGGTTGAAGAAGCAACTTGGGAGCGTGAGTTGGAAGTCTGTGAGAAATACCTGGACCTATTTGGTGATGTTTGAACATGTATTGCATTGTTGTTATGATAAATAGAATATGAGAACATTGTATATGTTTTAAAAAGTAGAAACATTGTATATGTTGTTTATGTTTTGGAAGTACGAGTTTATTATAAACATTGCATATGTTTAGAGAAAATATGAATTGTATATTCAATACTGAGAAATTACGTATCTTGTTGATGAGAATGAATGACCGGAGAATGGGTCATGATGATGGAATTGATCGGTCATTACCATTGTAGTTGGTTTAAATAAAGTTTTAAAACTTGATTTGAAATTTCGGGGGCGAAATTCTTTAAAGGGGAGAGGTTATAGCGATCCCGATTTTGACCCGACCCTTGTGATATCCCAAACTCGGGTTTAGTGATTTCATATTGTTGTTTGTATCTTACTTCCCTTATATCTCCTTAAATTTGGCTTTGGGATTGTTGTGGTTGAGTTTGGAACAAGTTGTTTGCTTGTTTTTCCAACTTTTGTTGCCCAAGATTTTGGCTCTCCGCTTGAGTGGCACTTCTTACACTCGAGCGGGATTTGCAAACTCTCATTACTTTTCCAAGTCTGCAAAATTACTCGGCGCGCGTAGAATGCGGGTTGGTGCTCGAGCCGCCATTCTTGCACTTGAGTGATTAGTCTGTTGTCTACAAAACTGCTAGAAGTGTGCATTCTGTGCTTGAGCATCAATTTTTGCGCTCAAGCGGACTGCGCGTATATCAGTCCGAGAAAGTCACTTTTTGCATCACTCTTTCACATCTCTTTTCCTCTACTTTTTAAAAAAACCTAGATCTTCATCCTCTCTCTCTAAAAACTCTCTCTCTCTCTCTACATTTTCTCCTTGATCTAGTGGGTTTTCTACCCTAGTGCCTTTGCTAAAAAGTTATAGCATCTCAAGATCTTCGTTTTCATCCAAATAGAAGTTGGTTTCGATGTCATTAGAGTTTCCCGTTTTGCTTTGCTCAACTCCTAACTTCGAGGTAGGGATTTTTCTACACTTTTATATGGCTTTTAGCTTAGCTATGGGTTGTTGTGTAACAATGGTGGAATTTGGGGTGTTGTGAACAAACTTAGGGTTTGGGTATTAAATCAAAAGAGGGGATTTAAGTAAATGAGCTATAGATGGTTATGGGGTTGAATATGAGGCTATATTATGTCAACATAGTTGATTTTGGCGTTTGGTTTGAAATTTGGGAAAATGAGAGGTTGCCCTAAAATGTTTCAAATATTTATTTTGTATAAATAAATAAAATTGATGTTGTAAATATGAAATGGGATGGATGTTGATATAAATGATGGTGTTGGAAATGCATTACCTCACACTTGTGAAATCTTGAATAATTTATCAATCTTGAGATTGAATATCTATTTAGAAATATCTGCATTGGGCTATCGGTAGATGATAGCCATAATTGTTGTAGAAATTGCATGATGATTAGGTGAATTGAAACTAATCTCTTGTTGGTTGTCATTGAATATAACTATGTTTTAAATACATTGTATATGTATGACTGCTTGGGAGGAGAAAGATGATGTACTCCACTGTTTGGGAGGAGATAGGGGATGGACTCCATTGAAATTAAGTTGGCCTGTGTGTCTAGGGTGAAAGTCCCGAAACTGCTCATATACATGTGTGCCAATCCCGCAGACGATTTTTTTGTAAAATGGCAAGATTGAAGTGTTTGTGTGATGATTCTGTTAATTCGGGAACCACTGAGTTGTAGTCTCAGATGGGCTGTTTGAAAGATAATGAAATTGGCTCATGAATTGAGAAGAAAATGATTAACTTGAATTGACGAGAAGGATAAAGGATTGAGATATGAATTTTGGTACTTTATGATTATATAGAATATAAATGTTTTATCATTGGCATTATAAAAACACATTGTACTTATATCTTCGTTAAAATTTATATATTGTGTTAGATTGTTCCTACTGGGCTTTGGCTTACCCTACTTGGGAAAAATCATTTTCAGGTGATGATGATATGCCTCCGCCAAGGAAATAACTTGGAAGGAACCAGAGCTGAAGGCTTCTCTTTTTGTATTGTACTAATTATTTTAATTTCAAGCCAAGGGCTTTACATATCTGTACTAAATTTGTATCCATTTTGTTGTAACCAAGCCATGACTTGGAAAGATGTAAGCCTATAGGGCATTTACTTATGCTAAACTCTTGTATATCATTAACTCTATGAAATGAAAGAACATTATATTTTGATTCATGCTATTATTCATATATGTTCTTGGTTAGATTAATTGTTCTATTTTGGGGAGTGACAAATATCGAACTGTAGCAGTAATTATGCTATTGAACAACATAACACCTTCTACAATTACAAACACTAATATCTCACCAATATGGATTCCTATATGTGGTAAAGTGTAGTGTGGAATTTCAGTATAATTGATCCAAAAATTATATAACATGCTAATTTCACATTCAGTCCTCTGTATAGTCTTGAAAAGACCGTGCAAGGAATCTCATTCATTTTTCCACTTCTTAAAGAAGCCTTTATACCTTTAAACCGAGTTCTTTCATGCTTTAAACCAAGTATCATATTTTATGGATCCACATACACTTCTGAACCAAAGCGTTAAACTTTATGTCTCAAAATCAAAATATAACTATAAGAGCTCATTCATATAAGAGGAATACATGTATAAAAATTACCATTTATGTGTACACACACACAACTATAAACAAAATGTGAATAAACACAATAAACTTTATTAACTGAAATACACCATATATAATATTCATAGGTAAAAAATTTCTTTAACCAAGCACATAAAAAACTATAAAGTACCCATATGCCCAATATATTTAGCAAACTAAAATTTGGCCTAAGCCCTTTGTTTAGAGGATCAACTAGTCTGCATTCTGTAACATGTGCTCATAAATAATATCATCTTTAACGACTCTCTAATTCTGAAGTACTTTAAATTTATATATTTAACACCATCATAGCTTTTATCATTCTGCATAGAGAAAATTAAAATCATATATCATAATACATCTTTATAGGTTTGTAAATGAAATTAACAATTCCAAGCTCTAAAATAAAATTCTTCAATTACATAACATAAGTCGAGCCCTAAAACATGTTGCATAGTGAAAAATTATAAGAGATTTTATGAAACTCTTTCATGAAACAACACCTTATACAAACATAAAAATGTAACCAATAACAGACACTATATCATCTGAGCAACTACCAAAGTCAACATTGGACCAATAATATTAACATGAATAATCATTTTATTTATATGTTCCAACCTAATGGTCAAGGCTTAAATTAAAATAATAATTGTCTAATAAACTAATTGTACATGCACCAAGTTTAATTCAAAATTCTTAATTCATTAAACTCTTATAATAGTAGCATACGAAACATTCCTCATGAACTCTTTTTCAAAATCATTTTATGAATACTAAATGTTACTTAATTAGTCTCGATCACTAAGAGGAGCTATAGCGATTTTGGTATTCCCTTTACTGTTCTGTTGCATTCCAGGCTCGGTTCCGTGGAGTTGGTAGTTGTGTCTATCTGGTTGTCGTCCTTTAATTCCATTTGTTTGAGTTTTAGGATGTGTTGGGCTTGGTTGTTACAGGTTGGTAGAGCTTTGGCTTCCATTGCTGTTGCCCAGTTTTTGAGTGGTTCGCTCGAGCGGGTCATTTTACGCTTGAGCGGGGTTTACACCCTTCCAGCATTCCGAGTTCCTGCAAAACTTCTGCAGGTGTGTTTTCTACGCTTGAGCGGGTTTCTTGCGCTCGAGCGGGCTTGTTTGGGCTCGAGCGGGTAGTACCTCGTTGGTGAAAGTTCTGGGAGATGAAAATCTACGCTCGAGCGGATTGGTCTTTCGTGCTCGAGCGGGTGTGTTTTGTCTTTGTGTCTTGGCGCTCGAGCGGAATCAATTTTCTGTTCTTGATGCTTGAGCGTCCTGTTATCCGCTCGAGCGGGAGTGTCGTATATCAGTTGGCAGCTGGGCGTTTTAAAATCACTTTTTACATTCTCTCTCTCTCTCTAACTTTCTAAAAACACTTTTAAGAGCTCCTCTCTCTAGGATCTCCCTTCTCTCTAGGGTTTGATCTAGTTAGAGTGTCTCCCTATCCTCCGGCCTTTGTAAAAAGTGTGTTGACTCGTCAGGGCTCGTTTGATATGAGAATCGTGGTGTTTGGAGCATTTTCACTTTCTTCTCCTTCTCCGTTAGAGCTCTAACTTCGAGGTAGGGATACCCTACTCCTCTTTATGAGCTTTGTCTTTGAATTTAGCATTTTGTATGTTGGGGGTTGTTGGTAATTTTGAGAAATTTGGTCTTTGTGTAATTTTACAAAAGATGGGGTTTATTTATAATTAAACCTATATGCATGTTTGGCATAGAGAAATGATATAGATGATGAACTATGGATAAAAGTGGAACCTTGGGTTGTTATGTTAATTATGGGAAAATGCCCTAATTAGTTGGATAATTAATTTGTATATAATTTGAGAATGAAGAATTGAATTGAGAGTATTCAATTGAAAGATTTGAGATTACGGGTGAGTTGGATAATTTAAATCACTCGCCTATTGAATTGTTGATATATTTATTTCCAGTTTAGAAATAACTGTTTTGGGCTATCGGTGGAGGATAGTCGTGATTGTTGTAGACATTGCATGTGGATTAGGATTAACTGAAACTAATCACATTGGTTAAGTCATAAATTTTGACTATTGCATTGATAGAGAATATGTGTATTGATTGAGCATTGCATTTGCATACATTGTTGTGTGTGTGGGAGGAGATAGGGGATGTACTCCACGGTTTAGGGGAAGATAGGGGATGGACCTCTAAACCGGATTTCTGTGTGACATTGATACAGCACTACAATGTGTATCAAGTGTGGATTATGGAAGTGTTTAGATTGATTTGATATAGCACTAAAATGTATATCGTTATCAATTGTGAAGTATAGAAGTGTTTCTATGTCATGTTGATACAGCACCACCATGTGTATCGTTCGTATAGTATGGGATTGGCTTATGTGTTATTGATACAGCATCAAAATGTGTATCCACCATGACTTTCGAAAGTATTTTTAAGATGGGTCTTATTTCCATCAAGTTATGTGGCTAAGTTTTGTGCCTTGTTTTCAAACCCAATGATGAAAAGGAAATGAGAAATGAAATGTAACATGGCCTTAAATGTCATGAAACCGGAATGTGATATAAGTGAGTGTATCGGTGTTGACCATGTATCAATCTGCTAATATTTTAGTCATTGTTCATAGCTGGTTTAGCGTATTTCTGCTGGGCTGTGGCTCACCCTTTATGGGACATCATTTTCAGGTACAGGTAGCATGCCACTTCCGAGGACATAGCTTGGGAGGCTAGAGGCAGACAGACTGCTTTTGTTGTTTGCTTTCTTTTGATGTATTACATGTAAATTCAAGCCAAGGGCTTAATATGTATTGAGTTCGTACTCTTTTTTTTTTTGTAACCAAGTGTTAACTTGGAAAGCTGTAAGCCCGTAGGGCATTTGCTTTTGTTGTTAAAATGTAATACTTTTGTAAGAACTACTCTGATTAATGGAGGCTAGAGGCAGACAGACTGCTTTTGTTGTTTGCTTTCTTTTGATGTATTACATGTAAATTCAAGCCAAGGGCGTATTGAGTTCGTACTCTTTTTTTTTTGTAACCAAGTGTTAACTTGGAAAGCTGTAAGCCCTTAGGGCATTTGCTTTTGTTGTTAACATGTAATACTTTTGTAAGAACTACTCTGATTAATGGAAAGATGGTTGGTTTCTTTGTATCATTGCATGTTTAAAGAGATGGATTTTATGTATTATTTTGAGGGCGTGACAACTTGGTATCAGAGCGTACAGGGTTCGAATACTTTGGGTACGTGGGAAGTGATTAGTATTACAATGGGTTTGTCTCGTTTGTTAGAGACTTTGTGTGACATTATGTGTTTATTTGATAACATGTTTATGTGACTACTTGGGTATGGGATTTAGTTTCTAGGATGTTGATTGGATCCTTGGGTTTCTGTGAGTCTTGTTGGAAAAGCACTTGATCAATGCTGTTTCTAACCGGAACTCTAATAACGCCTCGGGACTATCATGATCCAGAAATGAAATTTGTAAGTGCTTATGTGATTATGTGTTTACG
>NW_021025747.1:0-15494 GCF_004153795.1 Camellia sinensis | reverse complement strand
TGGGTATGGACTGGCTATCGTCATACCGGGCTGTTATTGATTGCTACCGCCAGAGGGTCACGGTTTGTACCTTGAGCGGGGAGTGTTTCCATTTCTTGGGGGATCGGGTTGGTAGTGTGTTGCCACCGATGTATGATCCGCGAGGGCGGAATAAGCTTAGTGGTCTACTTGCTAGCTTTTTGAGTGGTAGGTGTGATGAGACCCAGATTGTATTGTCGAGGGTGGTTTGTGAGTATTCGGATGTTTTTCCCTAGGATCTCGTTAGTTTGCCACCTCACCGAGAGATAGAGTTCTCTATTGATCTAGTGCCCAGCACAGCGCCAATTTCTATGGCACCTTATCGTTTTGCTCCAGCCGAGTTGAGTGAGTCGAAGATTCAGCTCCAGGAATTGCTAGATAAGGGTTTTGTCCGCCCTAGTGTTTAGCCGTGGGAGCACCGACCCTTTTTGTTAAAAAGAAAGATGGTGTCTTGAGATTGTGTATCGACTACCGAAAGTTGAATCGGGCTACGGTTAAGAATAAATATCCTATGCCCCGTATAGATGATTTGTTTGACCAGTTGAAGGGTTCCTGTTGTTTCTCTAAGATAGACTTGAGATCGGGTTACCACCAGTTGAGGGTCAGGGAGGAGGATATTCCTAAGACGACATTCCGTACGCGGTATGGCCATTATGAGTTTCTGGTGATGCCATTCGGGCTTACCAATGCACCGGCAGTCTTTATGGACTTGATGAATCGGATTTTCCGGG
The DNA here is from genome assembly GCF_004153795.1 of Camellia sinensis. Classification (NCBI taxonomy): domain Eukaryota; kingdom Viridiplantae; phylum Streptophyta; class Magnoliopsida; order Ericales; family Theaceae; genus Camellia; species Camellia sinensis. The sequence goes on along the minus strand of NW_021025747.1, from coordinate 14,745 downwards.
AATTCTTAGATCGATTTGTGGTCGTTTTCGTGGACGACATTCTTATCTATTCGCCTTCTGAGGAGGAGCACGAGAAACACTTGAGAGTGGTGCTTGAATTGCTTAGAGCCCATAGGCTGTATGCCAAGTTTGGGAAGTGTGAGTTCTGGCTAGGAGAGGTCAAATTCTTAGGCCATTTGGTGTCCGAGGAAGGGGTGTCTGTTGATACATCTAAGGTAGAGGCAGTGCAAGATTAGGAACAGCCTAAGAGTGTGTTTGAGATCCACAGTTTTCTGGGATTAGCTGGGTATTACCGTCGGTTTGTGAAAGATTTCTCCTGGCTAGCTTCGCCGTTGACTAGATTGATGCGAAGAGGGGTCAAGTTTGTGTGGAGTGAGACTTGCGAAAAGTCGTTCCAGGAGTTGAAGGTTTAGATTGACCACCGCTCCAGTTTTGATTATTCCAGAGAGAGGGTTTGGTTATGCGGTTTATTGTGATGCCTCACGAGAGGGTTTGGGTTGTGTGTTGATGCAAGAGGGGAAAGTGGTAGCTTATGGCTCACGTCAGTTGAAAATACACGAGAAGAATTACCCTACACACGACCTAGAGTTAGCAGCAGTGATCTTCACCTTGAAGATTTGGAGGCACTACCTTTATGGTGAGAGGTTCGAGGTGTTCTCGGACTACAAGAGTTTGACGTATCTTTTCACACAGAGAGACTTGAATCTGAGGCAGAGGAGGTGGATGGAGTTCATTGAGGACTATGATTTTGAGTCGCACTATCACCCGGGAAAGGCCAATGTTGTGGCCGATGCCCTTAGTAGGAAACCTATTACTGATGTAGCTTGTATAGCCATCCGGGAATGGGAGATGTTGGGTGCACTTGGCGAGTTTGATTTGCTTTTGGCCGAATCCGTTGAGGTTGCGGCCTTGTTTTCTGTTGTTGCGCAGCCTACACTTGTGACTCGAGTGTTAGAGGCACGGAGAGGTGACCTTGTGGTAGAGTCCCTCCGAGAGAAGATCTCCAATGGGAAGGTTAAGAAAGGTTTGACGGTGTATCCCGACCTGAGTGTGAGATACCGAGACCGTTTGTTTGTACCGGAGGCTTGCCGAGAGGAAGTAATCCGAGAGTTTCACCATTCGCGCCTTGCGGTGCATCCAGGAGGTACTAAGATGTATCAGGATTTGAGCCGCCAGTTTTGGTGGCGGGGTATGAAGAGAGATGTGGCTGTTTTCGTATCGAAGTGCCTTACTTGCCAGCAAGTGAAGGCCGAGCATCAGAGGCCAGCGGGTTTGTTGCAACCCTTGCCTATTGCCGAGTGGAAGTGGGAGCATATCACTATGGACTTTGTTGTAGGTCTTCCGAGGACTCAGCGGGGTAGTGATCCATTTGGGTGGTTGTAGACGTTGACTAAGTCGGCGCACTTCATCCCTATGCGCGTGAGAGATTCGGTAGATCATCTCACCGACTTGTATATTCGGGACATAGTGAATTGCACGGGGTCCCAGTGACGATCGTCTCAGATAGAGATCCTCGTTTTATTGCTAGGTTGTGGCCGAGTTTGCAGAGTGCCATGGGCACTAAGTTGACCTTTAGTAGGGCTTATCATCCTCAGACTGACGGGCAATCCGAGCTACTATTCAGATCCTTGAGGATATGCTTCGAGGTTATGTCCTTGACTTTAGTGGGATGTGAGAGAGGCACTTGCCCTTGGTGGAGTTTGCCTACAAGAACAGGTTTCAGTCGAGTATCGGTATGGCACCGTTTGAGGCTTTGTATGGCCGACCATGTAGGTCTCCAGTTTGTTGGGCCGAGGTGGGTGATGCACCTTTGTTGGGTCTGGAGTTGGTGAAGGAAACGACAGAGAAAAGTTGAGCATATCCGTAGGAGGCTTGTTACAGCCCAGAGTCGTCAGAAATCTTATGCCGACCGTAGGAGGCGACCTTTGGTATTTGAGGTGGGTGATCATGTCTTTCTGAAGATATCACCTAGGCGGGGATTGATGAGGTTTGGGAAGAGTGGAAACTTGTCCCCTCGGTTTCTGGCCCTTTTGAGATCCTTGAGAGGATTGGCGAGGTTGCCTATCGTTTAGCTTTGCCGCCGCAGTTGTCTGGAGTTCATGACGTGTTTCATGTGAGTATGCTTCGGAAGTACGAGCCGGATCCATCCCATGTATTGGATTGGACCGACTTAGAGGTTGATGAGGATGCCTCGTATGAGGAGAGACCGGTTGGGTCTTGGATAGGAGAGATCAAGTCTTGCGAGGCAAGACCATCCCCTTGGTAAAGGTTTTGTGGAAACATCACAGAGTGGAGGAAGCCACTTGGGAACGTGAGGCGGATGTCCGTGAGATTATCCGGACTTGTTTGTTGATATGTAACCTTGTATTGGTAATTTTGTAATATCGTTGAACTTTAAGAACATTATATGTGTCTTAAGTTGTAAAACATTGTGAATGTTTTGGTTAATGGAAATTTGTTATAACATTGCATATGTTCAATGTATTGTGGAAATGTATGCATGATGTTAATGTTGCATGTATTATGGAATTGTGGAAAATGAGTTGAAATTGGTAAATTTCAAAGGAATGCATGTTGATAATGCAGGGTATTATGTATAATGTGATATGCCTCTTGAAAAGGGATGGGATTGACCGGTAACGGGTCGGATTGTTTAACATTTTGTTGTAATACTGTTGGGAATGGAGGAAACTTGTTTTTCATAAACTTGTATTTAATTTCGGGGACGAAATTCTTTAAGGGGGGAAGGTTATAGCGATTCCGGTATTCCCTTTACTGTTCTGTTGCATTCCAGGCTCGGTTCCGTGGAGTTGGTAGTTGTGTATATCTGGTTGTCGTCCTTTAATTCCATTTGTTTGAGTTTTAGGATGTGTTGGGCTTGGTTGTTACAGGTTGGTAGAGCTTTGGCTTCCATTGCTGTTGCCCAGTTTTTGAGTGGTCCGCTCAAGCGGGTCATTTTACGCTCGAGCGGGGTTTACACCCTTCCAGCATTCCGAGTTCCTGCAAAACTTCTGCAGGTGTGTTTTCTACGCTCGAGCGGGTTTCTTGGGCTCGAGCGGGTTGCGCTCTAGCGAGCTTATTTGCGCTCGAGCGGGTAGTACCTCATTGGTGAAAGTTCTGGGAGATGAAAATCTACGCTCGAGCGGACTGGTCTTTCGCGCTCGAGCGGGTGTGTTTTGTCTTTGTGTCTTGGCACTCGAGCGGAATCAGTTTTCTGTTCTTGACGCTCGAGCGTCCTGTTATCCGCTCGAGCGGGAGTGTCGTATATCAGTTGGCAGCTGGGCGTTTTAAAATCACTTTTTACATTCTCTCTCTGTCTCTCTAACTTTCTAAAAACACTTTTAAGAGCTCCTCTTTCTAGGATCTCCCTTCTCTCTAGGGTTTGATCTAGTTAGAGTGTCTCCCTATCCTCCGGCCTTTGTAAAAAGTGTGTTGATCGTCAAGGGCTTCGTTTTGATCCGAGAATCGTGGTGTTTGGAGCATTTTCGCTTTCTTCTCCTTCTCCGTTTGAGCTCTAACTTCGAGGTAGGGATATCCTACTCCTCTTTATGAGCTTTGTCTTTGAATTTTAGCATTTTGATATGTTGGGGGTTGTTGGGTAATTTTGAGAAAGTTTGGGTCTTTGTGTAATTTTACAAAAGATGGGGTTTTATTTATAATTAAACCTATATGCATGTTTGGCATAGAGAAATGATATAGATGATGAACTATGGATGAAAGTGGAACCTTGGGGTTGTTATGTTAATTATGGGAAAATGCCTTAATTAGTTGGATAAATTAATTTGTATAATTAATTTTGAGAAATGAAGAATTGAATTGAGAGTATTCAAATTGAAAAGATTATGAGATTAACGGGTGTAGTTGGATTCATTTAATCGCCCACCCAGGTTGAATGTTGATAATATATCCATTTGGTGCATTTATTTCCTGTCTAGAAATAACTGCTTTGGACTATCGGTGGAGGATAGCCTTGATTGTTGTAGACAATACATGATGATTAGGCAAACTAAAACTAATCAATTGAGTATGTTATTGAATATAGCGGTTGGAATAATACATCGACTTTATGTATTGATTGTTTATGTATATGATCTATGTTTATATACATTGTGTATATGGGAGGAGATAGGGGATGTACTCCACGGTTTAGGGGAAGATATGGGATGGACCTCTAAGCCGGGTTATGTGTGACATTGATACAACACTACAATGTGTATCAAGTGTTGATTACGGAAGTGTTTAGATTGATTTGATATAGCACTAAAATGTATATCGTTATCAATTGTGAAGTATAGAAATGTTTCTATGTCATGTTGATACAGCACCACCATGTGTATCGTTCGTATAGTATGGGATTGGCTTATGTGTTATTGATACAGCATCAAAATGTGTATCCACCATGAATTTTGAAAGTATTTTTAAGATGGGTCTTATTTCCATCAAGTTATGTGGCTAAGTTTTGTGCCTTGTTTTCAAACCCAAGGGTGAAAAGGAAATGAGAAATGAAATGTAACATGGACTTAAATGTCATGAAGCCGGAATGTGATATAAGTGAGTGTATCGGTGTTGACCATGTATCAATCTGCTAATCTTTTAGTCATTGTTCATAGCTGGTTTAGCGTATTTTTGCTGGGCTATGGCTCACCCTTTATGGGACATCATTTTCAGGTACAGGTAGGTAATGGGGTAGGGGTGGGATAGTTAATACCACACTAATTTTATAGGATTATTAATACCTCACTATTAGTATTGTGAATCAAACATGACCTAAATGTCATGAAGCCGGAATGTGATATAAGTGAGTGTATTGGTGTTGACCATGTATCCATCTGCTAATATTTAGTCATTGTTCATAGCTGGTTTAGCGTATTTTTGCTGGGCTATGGCTCACCCTTTATGGGACATCATTTTCAGGTACAGGTAGCATGTCACTTCCAAGGACATAGCTTGGGAGGCTAGAGGCAGACAGACTGCTTTTGCTGTTTGCTTTCTTTTGATGTATTACATGTAAATTCAAGCCAAGGGCTTAATATGTATTGAGTTAGTACTCTTTTTTTTTGTAACCAAGTGTTAACTTAGAAAGCTGTAAGCCCTTAGGGCATTTGCTTTTGTTGTTAACATGTAATACTTTTGTAAGAACTACTCTGATTAATGGAAAGATGGTTGGTTTCTTTGTATCATTGCATGTCTAAAGAGATGGATTTTATGTATTATTTTGAGGGCGTGACAGGAGCAGTGTAAAGCTCTCAATTCTGCATATTAAATCTAGTAAGAATGTGATCTAGGTATGCTCTTTGAAATGAGACAAATAATCTTCTAAGCTATTTTTAAGTATCTTAATGCCAAACACATAAAATACTTTATCAAGATATTTTATATCAAAAAAACTATAACAACAATATCTTCATATCAAGTATTAATTTGAAATTATTACTAGTAAGTAAAATTCCATCGGTATACAGAATCAAGAAAAATACATTGCTCCTATTGACCTTGAGCTATATGCATAAATTAACAATATTATCCATAAAGCCAAGTAATACTCTTTGGTGAACCTTTAAATACCATTGCTCATAAATTTGTTTGAAACCATAGATAATTTGTTTAACTTAAAAATCAAATTTATTTTGTTTGGCGAAGTAATAGATAAAAATGTTACAATATCACTATAATCGTTATAAACCTATCTTTATGACAATGGTAACGACAATACCCTTTTCAAATCATAGCCTTTGCAATAGCTTTGTATTATTTTTTTTATCTTTAAAAATACTCATTAGATTTCAATTTTTTTTTTAAAATATAACATGATCTCATATCTAATTAATAATTCATATCAATTCATTTATCATTTTACAAATCTCCAATATTTTCATCATACATAACAATCATCTCTTCAATCTCTTGATATTGCTCATTTAGAAAAATAATATAATCACAAGAATCTTTTAATTGTATGAGAATGTCTAGGAGGTTGCACATGTTATACATGTTCAACTTATATCAATAAACTGAATAGACACTTCAGGCTCTACTTACACTCTCACTTTCTCTATGTGAGAATGAACGGACCAATTTATTATAATAGACACAAGCATACAGGAAGATTTGTATATTTGAGTTTTAAACTGTTCACCAATCTAAAAATTTCACATTTTAAGCTTAAAAGATTCTCAAAAACAAGATAATAAAATCATTGACAACTTACAAAGTAACAACAAATAGCTATAGGTCCCATTTTAGTTTCAAAAGCACCATAAAATTTTTACTTCTATACAATCCCAAACTCAAAAGTTATTCTAAATTTTCTACCAGTTCACAATTCAAAATTGTTTTAAAAATATTTTTAACTTAATACCATATGTAAAGTATACACAAGTATGCATACTAATTAAACATATTTTATCACAAAAACACTCATATAATTTAAACATGTTAACATATTAGAGTCCAATTACGACACTCAAGTACTCAACTTTCTTCTGAAGTTACAGGCATAATATATTTAAATTGATCCCAGAAGTTTGTAAAAAATTGATAATTAAGAGGTTATATCATATTTACTATAATATTCACCTTGAATTAATAATTTTAAAATCTTTATCAATGTGTTTTTCAACATAAATGAGATAGACAAATGCATAAAATCAATACTCATATATAAAATTAATAGAATAATTTCTCCCACACACTTTATGATAATTATCATCCAAGTCAAAATAAAAATCTATTTCAATTATTATTATTATTATTTTATTTATTACCAAAATTAAAAATAATAACCATGACATTAAAATTAAATTTTGTCTCATGGACAATATAAAAACAACATTCTTTAAAATATTATTTGTACTAACTTAAATAATATGACCAGAAAATAATTTTTGTTTTTGTTTTTGTTTTTTGACACATGCACTTTTAAGCAATTTAAGAAACAAATAAGGAGATTCTAGAGGTAGAAAGAACGTCATAACTCACAAAATTCTAAAGAATTTTTTTTACTCGAATTAATAATATATAAAGAGATTTACGGAATATTCAGAAAAACCATTCAACAGAGATAAACAATTTGTTTAAAACAAAAATATTATATAGAGCATTGTAAAGTATGAGGTAGATTTTCTTATAAGAAATCATCTGTTGAATATTTTAAAACTCTACTTCCTTAAATGGTTAACATTGAATATAATTTCTGTGGGGATATATTTTCTGAGTACCAACATGTGGCAAGGTGACGCCGACGTACCAGCCGAGATGCCACGTATTCTGGTCGTGACGCCGAGGTGATCTCGGCAAGGCCGAGGTTATCTCCGAAGATATCGGAATCCGAGATAAGCGGATAAGGGACAAGAGTCCTAGGACAAAGAGGAGACTTAGCCAAGATAAGGATAAAGCTCTTAGGGAGTTTATCTTTATCTCTTGAAGAATCCAAAGTAGGTATTAAATTGGAGTCCATAGAAGTCAGGCTTCTAGTAGGACTTGGATTGAGTAAACTATAAAAGAGAGGCACCCCCATGGGTCTAAGGTACACAGTTTTATACTCAAGCTTGTGAGTTTAGCATTTGATTATCTTTGAGAGATATACTGACTTGATCGTCGGAGTGCCCCCGGGTGGAAGAGCCACCGCCGGAGCCTTTTTCTTTCTGTTTCAGGTTACTAAAGCCATCTATTCTGCCGGTGCTCTCCAGCTGATTACTAGGCGGGCAGTGTGGTAAGAAAATTACCCACACAATTTGGCGCCGTCTGTGGGAATCTTAGAAGAATAGATGGCCAGTAACGAACAGAGGGAAAACATTGGGGGCAACACTCCAGCTGGGAGTGGCAGACCAATTGACCTTGATGTTGAAGGAGACAACCATAATACAGGAATTCGTGACCAAGGCCACGTCGAGAAAGACGTCGGCCAGGAGGGCAACACTTCAAAGAAAACAGACCAAGGCCAGTACTATAACGAGGATAACCTTCAGGTATGGAGGGATAGGTGCCTACAGAGGGATGAAAAAGTAAAAGACTCAGCAAACAAGTTGGCAGACCAACAGTCGGTCGTCAACTTCATGATGCAAAATAATGTTATGCAGCCACCATACCCGCTGCAAGATACACCGATGCCAGCGATTAAGACCCAGAAGGGAGGAAGAACAACAATCCCCGAAGTCCCTCAGCACAACAAGAGCGGAAGGCACTCTCACCGACCTTCCAGGGAAGGCAGACGAGAAGAGCCGAGACAAGAAGAGTCCCAAAGGACGTATCACGCGAAGGAGCCAGAGCCCAAAGAACATCACCATGTTCAAAGGCAGGCACTTTGCTTTGACACAACACATGGAGAGAGATCAAAACGACCCCACCACGAGGACGAAAGCAGCGTGCCAAAGAAATTGAAATCAAAAGATAGCCGAGCTCCAGGAAGGAGTAAAGAAGACTTAAGAGATTACCTCAAGTGGAGGCAACAGAATGTTGAAGCCGAGGTAACTTCCCCAATTAAGCTGAGAACACCATTCTCGGTGGAACTAGACAAATTTGAAGCGCCAAAGAGATTCAGTATGCCGAGATTCCAAATTTATGACGGTAAGTCAGACCCCAACTTTCATGTTGGACTATACCTGAACTCAATGGCGTTATACAGCGGGAACGAACCGTTGCTCTGCAGAGTATTTCCCTCATCCTTTTGGGAAATAGCATCCGATTGGTTCCATAAGCTGCCAAAGGGAAGCGTGAAGACATGGGAAGGCCTGGCAGAGATGTTTGTAGCCAGGTTTGTAACGAACAAACTACAGCCCTTGAGGGTCGACGCCCTGATGGCTTTAAGAATCACCAAAGAAGAAGGCCTTAGGGCCTACACAAAGAGATACTACGAGGTGTTCAATCGAATACCCGAATGCAACCAAGAAATGGCGGTCGTATCTTTCAAGAACGACCTGAAAGATGACTGCCCACTACAGAAGTCTTTGGCAAAAACACTGCCAAAGAGCGTGGAAGAACTCATGGCAAGAATTGAGAAGTACGCCAGAGCCGAGGAAGATACATCGGGAAACAAAGAGATAAAGCAGGAGAAAGCAAATGGCTCGCCAAAGCGAGGCCGAGGTAACAACGGACCATCCAAACAAGAAACGGAATTGAAGGGCAAACAGGCAGTGACGACGGTGTTCCGAATCCCCATCCATAAAGTCCTGGATCAAATTCGAAACCAACCTTATTTCAGACCTCCAGCAAGAGCACCAGGGGAATTCATGGGAAGAAACATGGGTAGGCGTTGTGCTTACCACAATGAAGAAGGGCACCCAACCCAGGGTTGCAGAGCCCTAAAAGCACACTTAGAAGACTTGGTAAGGCAAGGCCATCTAAGGGACCTTGTTGATGAGGCCAGGACCAGAGAAGAACATGCAAGATTACCCCAAGCACCAGCAGCTCCACCACCTCCAGCACAGCAACCACAGGCAGGAGGACCAAGGGTGGTTAATGTGATCCACTCAAGGGTCAACGAGAACGAAGTCAGAGGAGAGACCCAGAGGGTAAGGCATTTACAGCATGTCTACCAAATCGGGAAAAAAAGAACCTCGGCCTGAAGAAAGCCAAGGACCAATGATAGCCTTCACCGAAGCCGACCTAGAGATGGTCCAGCACCCGCATAATGATGCCTTGGTAGTATCTCTCCAGGTTGGGGAATGCTAAGTAAAACGCATCCTAATAGATCAAGGCAGCTCTTGTGACATCATGTACGTCAGATGTTACAAGGAACTGGGCCTTCATCCTGACGACCTGGAACAATCCAACAACCCTATGGTCGGCTTCAATGGAACGCCGACATGGCCACTGGGAGCAGCAAGCGTGGAAGTACAAGCCGGTACTAAGAAGATCAAAACAGAATTTATGGTGATTGACACACCCTCACCATATAACATCATCTTGGGAAGACCATGGTTACACGCAATGGGGGCAGTTCCCTCAACATTGCATCAACTACTATGGTTCCCCATAGAGCATGGAATTGAAGAAGTCAGAGGAGATCAACTGCAAGCAAAAAGTTGCTCCATGGCAGCAACAAAGTCCACTTGCAACATTCGAGAGCCAAAAGAGGCAGAGATTGAAGACAAGGACATGGAGGTCCTAGATGATGTCGGTAAGGAGCCAACCGAAAAGAGTGAAGAAACACTAAAGAAAATCCTAGTCTAGGAGGGCGATGAAGAACGTTTCTTTCTTCTCGATTCAGGCTTAGCCGAAGAAGAGGAAAAGAACTGGAAGATTTTTTGAGAGCCAACATTGAGGTGTTCGCCTAGACACCTTATGAAATGCCTGGCACTGACCCCGAGGTCACTTGCCACAGACTGAATGTCGACAGGTCGGCAAAACCTGTGATTCAACGAGCCAGAAGACCGACGTTGATGCACGTCGAAGCAGTGGAAGAAGAAGTAGATAAACTTCTGGAAGCCAGGGCCATCCGAGAAGTTCACTATCCGACATGGCTGTCCAACACAGTGGTAGTGAAAAAGAAGAACGGTAAATGGAGGATCTGTGTAGACTTTACCAGCCTCAACAAAGCCTGTCCCAAAGATAGCTTTCCTCTGCCCAAGATTGACCAGCTAGTAGATATAACCTCAGGGCACGAAAGGATGAGTTTTTTGGATGCATACAGGGGGTACCACCAGATTGCCATGTACCCACCAGACGAAGAGAAGACTGCGTTCATCACCCCTAAAGGCTTGTACTGTTACAAGGTAATGCCTTTTGGGTTGAAAAACGCAGGAGCAACTTACCAAAGGTTAGTAACAAAAATGTTCAAGCACTTGATTGGCAAAACGGTAGAAGTCTACATCGATGACATGGTCGTGAAGACCAAGGAATCTAAGGGTCATCTTGCCGACCTAAAAGTGGTCTTTGATATACTCAAAAAATATCGGCTCCGACTCAACGCATCAAAATGCGCGTTTGGAGTTGGATCAGGCAAGTTTTTAGGGTATCTGGTAACGAGAAAGGGCATTGAGGCGAGCCTAGACCAAATCAAGGCCATCCTAGAGCTGCAGAGCCCGACGTCGGCAAAACAGGTTCAGATGCTTACTGGAAGGGCTGCAGCCCTAAACGGATTCATCAGCAGAAGCTCAGATAAATGCAGACCCTTCTTCAACTTGGTAAAAAAAGCCACAGACTTTCTGTGGACAGAAGAATGCGAAGCCGCTCTAACCGACCTAAAGAAATACTTTACCACAACTCCGGTTCTTTCCAATCCAGAACCAGGGGAAGAACTGTTTTTGTACTTGGCAATGTCAGAACACGCAGTAAGTACAGTACTAATCCGAGAAGAAAAAGGAGAGCAAAAGGCGGTTTATTATGTAAGTAAAACCTTGGCCAATGCAGAAACAAGGTATCTACCACTAGAGAAGTTAATGCTAGCCTTAGTAATGGCTTCAAAGAAGTTGAACCATTACTTTCAAGCACACAAGATTGTGGTCTTAACAGAGCATCCACTGAAGTCCTTGTTGCAACAAGGAGACTTAACAGGAAGGATAGCAAGATGGGCAGTAGCCCTGGGTCAATATGACCTGGAGTTCAGGCCGAGAACAGCAATAAAGGGCCAAGTTTTGGCCTACTTCGCGGAAGAATTCACACCTGAAACCATCGAACATCGGGCTCTGTTGAGCTGAGATGAGCAGTATCCTAGCAAGCAAGGAGAAGCCCAACCAAAGGCAAAAGAGCAAAGGAAGGAAAAACTCAGACCCTGCAGCATCTACATCGGCGACTCATTCAGACTGTTTGTCGATAGAAGTTCGAACCGACAAGGAGCGGGGGCAGGAGTACTGCTGATATCTCCAGATGGAGAAATAATAGAACAGTCCATCCGTTTGGGGTTCAAGGCCTCAAACAATGACGTGGAGTACGAAGCATTAATTGCAGGGCTAAAACTGGCAGCAGCAGTAGAAGCAGATGAGGTAATAGTTTTTTGTGATTCACAACTTATTGTTAACCAGTCAACAGGTGAATTTGCAGCCAGGGACGAAAGGATGTCGACATATGCAAAAGAGGTCATCAGATTGGCAGCCCTATTTCAGAACTGCCGACTACTGTAAGTCAGCCGAGATGACAACACCCACGCCGACGCGTTGGCTTACCTGGCAAGTTCAATACAGACCGGAAAAACAAGAACAATTATGATCGACTACATGTTGGGCCCGAGCATAGAACCAAGGAGCACAAAGCAGCAAGCAATGTGTGTGGACATGGGGCCAAGCTGGATGGATGCAATTATTGCATTCCTGAAAGAAGGAAAGTTGCCAGAAGATCGTAAGGAGGCACGCAAAGTCAGATTGAAATCTGCAAGATTTTGTCTAACAGAAGATGGATATCTCTACAGAAGGTCCTTCACTAGACCACTTTTAAGGTGCGTACACCCTTTGCAGGTTGAGGATTTCCTCTATGAAATACATGAAGGAATTTGTGGAAGCTATGCTGGGGGCAGATCACTAGCCCACAGGGCCATTACCCAGGGGTATTGGTGGCCCTACATGCAAAAGGATGATGAAGCCTACGTGAAGAAGTGTGAACAATGCCAAAGGTTTGCACCTTTAATACATCAGCCAGCCGCTGACCTGAACCTAGTATCCAGCCCTTGGCAGTTTGCCCAATGGGGCATGGATCCTGTCGGGCAACTTCCCCAGGTAACTGGGCAGAGAAAGTACCTGCTGGTGGTAACAGATTACTTTACCAAATGGATAGAGGCAGAACCTCTTGCCAAAATCCGAGATGTGGACGTCAAGAACTTTATATGGAAAAACATCATCACCAGATTTGGGATTCCAAGAGCAATAGTTGCCGACAACGGAACACAGTTTGACAGCAAACTCATCAAGAACTTTTGTGCGAAATTCAAGATCAAGAACTATTTTTCAACACCAAGTTTTCCCCAAAGTAATGGTCAAGCAGAAGCATCCAACAAAGTAATTTTGGATGGAATAAAGAAGAGGCTGCAGGCAGCAAAAGGAAAGTGGGTAGACGAGTTGCCCAACGTGCTTTGGGCATATCGAACTACGCTGAGAAGATCAACAGGGGAATCCCCTTTTGCCATGGCTTATGGCTAGCAGTATACCAGCAACAGCTTGCTAGAACTTACAACAAAAAGGTCAATCCAAGAGATTTTCAAGTCGGCGACCTAGTCCTAAGAAAAGTCGTCGGCAAAAAAAGGATCCCAGAGAGGGCAAGCTTGGCCCAAACTGGGAAGGACCCGATTGAATTACTTCGGTATTAGGCAATGGAGCTTATCGACTTGAAGATAACGAGGGCAAAGCACTGCCAAGACCTTGGAACACTTGTAATTTGAAATTCTTCTATCATTAGATGTGTAGTATTTTTTGCTGATGTCTTTAATAAAGTTTTTTCAAGAATTCTTTCAACACATATGACTGATAAAATTACATACTGATGTTTTTGAAGACATAAATAATGAGAACCCCAGTAGAACTCAGGATCACATTAGGGGCAGGAAGAAGAAGAATGCGTTTACCACTTGTTGAAATTTGTAGCAATTTACAAGTTGGTTAAACTGAGATAATGTTTAAACTGAAATTAAACCGAGATGATGCTTAACCGAAGTTAAGCCAAGCTGATTCCTTGTCTTCACTTGTTGAAATTTGTAGCAATTTACAAGTTAGAGTCAAGCTAATTCCTTGTCTTCACTTGTTGAAATTTGTAGCAATTTACAAGTTGGAGTCAAGCTGATTCCTTGTCTTCACTTGTTGAAATTTGTAGCAATTTACAAGTTGGAGTCAAGCTGATTCCTTGTCTTCATTTATTGAAATTTGTAGCAATTTACAAGTTGGAGTCAAGCTGATTCCTTATCTTCACTTGTTGAAATTTGTAGCAATTTACAAGTTGGAGTTAAGTTGATTCCTTATCCTCGCTTGTTGAAATTTGTAACAATTTACAAGTTGAAGATAAGCCGAGATTACTGTTTCACTCCACTTGTTGAAATTTGCAGCAATTTACAAGTCGAAGTGAAGCCGAGGTTATAGTTTGTAACTTATAAATCAACAGGTTGATCCAACCAAAGAAGACGCTTAACACTTGTTGAAATTTGTAGCAATTTACAAGATAATGTTAAGCCGACATGTGATCATCCATCGAAATTTACAGCAATTTATAGGTTGTAGTAAAAGCTAAGTATATTGTTCAAACAACTTGTTGAAATTTGCAGCAATTTACAAGTAGACCATTATTTAACACTTGTTATAACTTGAGAACAGTTTACAGTATATGTTAACACTTGTTAAAATTTGTAGCAATTTACAAGTAGGTTAGACCGAAATCACTGTTTACGTACTTGTTGAAACTTGAGAAGAAACTTACAGAATTAACATTGAATTGTATATGTTAAACACTTGTTGGAATTTATCAAAAGTTTTTTAGGTCTGAATCTTGCCGAAATAAAGTTTGATGTTATTATACCCGAGGTATGTAACCCCGAGGAGATTGCACAAAGGTGGCAAAATATAGAAGGCATACAACCATGCAGAAGCAAATCAAAAAGAAATTAAAAGATTGAAGCATCCATAAAAAAAAAAAACAACAATTGCAGTTATATGTAAAGGAAGGCACATCGGCCATAAAAGAAAGTTTACATTGTTCAGAAAACAAAACAGAGTACATAGGCAAGGAAATAAAGACATTCAGATCAGGATTCTTCAACATTAACAGCTGGAGGCGCTAGGACCTAAGAAGATTCTGGTGGAACCTCTTCGGCAATCTTTTCTGCTTCAATCT
>NW_021025746.1:1518548-1539868 GCF_004153795.1 Camellia sinensis | reverse complement strand
ATACTTCCAGTATCTGTGTCCTCAAAATCCCGATAACTGAGGTGTAACGGACATTGCCTGAGGTAGGTGGGAGGAAACCTCGTTGTCCAATCAAATCTTGCACCTCATGACGGAAGCGGAGCAATTGCGGTAGCATGGCCTGTCTGCTGGTGGTACGCACAGTACTGAGCAGCATCATGCTAGCGGGAGATTATCGGGGAGAGGCCCGAGGCTCCAAGGGTTTAAAGGGCCCTTTCTTGGCAAGATCTGATGCCTTGGACAAAGCATGTATCACAGCATGAAAAGTCCTGGCCCCCGGCAGGGTACTTTGGAGTCTTGAGCGCTTCCTTCTAGCCCGCACAGGCGAAAAGGGTCGGCAGGCCCACCTTAACTGCCTTGGCTTTCTGATCTTTCCCAGGTGCAGGGGCGGGAATAGGAGGAACTGTCTTGGCATGACGAGGCCTATCCCGATTTTCTGACTGACTTGAACTACCATCAGGTGGAGTGGGGAAAGCATCCTCCACAGCTCTTGTCACAACTGCAGATATCTGTTGCTTGTTCATCCTCACGGCTTTCAAAGCCTCGACTGCCCACAGCAGTTGTTCACTAGGATCGGCATCTGCCTTCACTTTGTTCTTGCCTCTGGCCTCAGCCTGGTCGAGGGTTTGGTTTGATGTTGATATGTCATTTCCATAGTTGGAGGCCATCTCCGGTTGGCTAAGTTCAATCACAATTCGCCCCAACAGCGGGGGCTCCTGGGGTACAAAACTCCCGGCATATGGTGCGGCTGGGGGTGAAGCTGACATTCCGTAGGCGAGATCCGCCACAGACCTATGGAGATCACCTATCATCCCCATCAATTCAAATGTAGTAGGCTCGCGAGCCTGGTATAGCTGGGGGGCCCAACCCGGGTGCACAACAGGCGACCTAGGTGGATGTGACACATCAATGCTGGCCTCACCTTGTAGGGTGATCCCTTGCTCTAATGCAGTCGTCATAACTACGATCTCTTCTGAATTCTGCGTCATCACAAGCCCTGCTGCGGCAAGGGGAACACTGGCTATTCTGTACCGGCTCTGGACACTCTGAACTGAAAGGAGAAACAAACAGCATTTCAGCCCAAACAGATCAAACACGGGTGTAGCTGAACAACTGTACTCTACCACTGATCACTGTTCCCAGAAATCACTGTTCCCGAAAACTGAACCCTGATACCCGCAGATAACTGATTCTTATAACTGATACTGCTACTGGTGTCCTCAGGTCTGATACTTAAACTTGCAAACTGATATGTACTTTCCCTGTAGAGATATATTCTAAAAGCACATAGCAAGTAAAGAGAGCCAAAACACCCCTATGTCGGGGTAGGGTTTCCCTGTCCTATTTTGTCAGGAGCTAGAGTTTCACTATGCACGTAGCAGTTTCAAACAACCTAACATTGGGTAAGCAACCTGTCCTAGTTTGGAATGGTCACTATGGATTTCGAATATGCACTAGGTCGAATGGTCAAAAAGGGTGCCCCGGTAAAAACCAGGGTTTGTGTTCCCATGCTGTCAGAGCCCATAACCGGTCAGCCTTGTGGTCATGCCTTGACAAGACAAGCCTCCGGCAAACCGTTCAGGAATGGCAGATGGCAAACATTGTGTTCCTAGGCGCACCAATGCACATGCAATGCAAAGAAACGCATAAGTGTAATCAAAACAGGATATCACGAGTTCGAGTCAAGCTCTCTAAAATCCCCAGCAGAGTCGCCAGAAACTGTAGACGCGTCCCACGAGGGGCCTTCGCTACAGTTCGGACTCGATTTGTTGTCACGGTTCTTAATCTTGAACCAAAGAGTCCAAATCCGGCAAATCATTTTGAGAAACAGATTTTTTGAAAAGAAGTGCCAAACATGGACTGCTTTGCCAGATACAGAGTCGCCACCTAAATATTTTTTATGGGGGAATTTAGGAAACCCTGACTTGGTGCCGAAGGCCACATGTCCGTCATCACCGGAGTTGTCTCGGCTCGGGAGCTTGGGTACGATTGGGGAAGGTCAGCTATGAGCACCCCCTTTCGCCCGGTCCGAAGACCGGCCTCTACTAACCATGATATCCGATATTGAAAACTTTATGTGTTCTTATTCCATTTATTAGCCTAGAATTACTATGTTATGCACACAGCAAACAAGTATAGACTAGATTGCCTAATTTGGAAAGAAACATTGCATATCCGTTTGTTTTGAAAAGCGCTTCGGGATTGCTACTCGTAAGTAGGCCAAAACACGGATTTCAACGAGTTTTCCAACTCAAACAATCCAACCTTCACCCCTAGGCATTCAAACAATAATATCACGTAAGCATTTAACCACATGGTAAGCATGCTGTCATGGCAACATCCACACGCATGCGAGATGCTAAAGCATATATACTTACATCGTACTCCGTGCCAAAATAATAAACTAGTTAGCAAACATGCATGTCCTAGTTCATGTTAAGTGCCTAATGCATCGCATACAAAATGCCACTAGAGTAGGCTCGGCTAGTCTATGAGTGACATGTGAAAATGCACAACTAACATGTATTCAATTCGGAATTTGAAATACAGATGCAGTTAGAGTGATGCGCCGAGCCCGGTGCATGCAAAGCAAATGTATGAATGCACGCATGCATTACATGAGGTATGCTAATTTAAACGTGCCCTAATACTAACCATCAAAGCAGGTAAATAAAAGGGAAGAAAGAAGTGGGGATTGGAAGACATACACGCCACTCACCCACACTTATTACAGATTTGCCCTCGCTCGGAGGGACCGAATAAATAATACAAATTAATTAACTACGCAAGCTAATTAAATATTACAAATTACCTAATTAGCCAACAAACTAATTAAGCTAGGAAAAGCAGTAAATCGCCTCGGGAGGAGGGCCAGATGCAGCGCATGCTCGGGTCCTGCTCGGAAGTGCGCCGCCATGCATGGTTTGCCTCTGTTTTCCCTGTTCTGCTGCTCTGGAGACTGTCAAAGTCTCAGAATTGCTTCTCTGGGTACTGGGGAGTGCCACCGGCTGAGTAAAATGCCCACCGGCAATTGTATATAGTCACTGGCACAAGATGAAGTTATCGGTAGAAGAATAATTGCCGGTCGGCAATGTACACTGCCGGTCGGCAAAGGATGCCTGCAGAACCTGCAATTGACAGCAACAGAGGGCAAGGCAAAGCATGGCAGCACAATTCAAGGCATAGATGCACCAATCATGTCCCTTATCATGTTTGTGACTCAAAAGGGCATGTGTCTCGATTCTCGGACCACCAATCACGCATTTCTATGCATGATGGCCCAAAGAATCAAGTATGCAACTTTCATGTCAAATGAAATGCAAACCAAACAAACAAATCAAGGCCCAATTCCTATCATCAAGTCAAGGAACAAGGCATGCATGCAAGATGCAATGCAACCTAGGCATGCAAGCTAAGGATGCAACATGGCATGGCAAGGCATTTATGCAAGCATACAAGCAAACATGAGGCAATGCAAATGGATGAAAAGGTGGTCTAAAACATATGATTTAGGTAGCTCTAATTAGGCCTAAAACAAGGGCCAAAGTGCTATAATGAGGGACCAAATACACATGCACACATACACATGTTGAAAGGCCAACACTTAGGCACAAATTGGACAACTCTCAAACACATTTGAAAGAAGGTAATCATGGACATGTAGCATGCAACATAAGCATTGAAAATCATGTTAAAACATGGAGCCAAATCAAGCAACAAATCAAGCCAAACATGCAATAAATAGCCCAAGTGCTCAAAGCAAACCAATGGAGTATTGAATTATACTTAGCAAGACCAAACATGGCATGAACTTATTGACCAAAAACAGAGTTTTAGCACATTAAGACAAGGCCTAAAGATCACTTAGATGGCATCCAAATGACCTAAATTCAAAGGCATGCATAAATGCCAAAACAAGGAGCATGCAAGACAAGCTTTCAAAGCATTAAAGATGCGTCCAAGGTAAACATATAGGCATGCAAATGGGACTGAAATGACATGGTGGATGGTTCCAAATCACCAAATCAATGCAAAAATGTCATGCTATACATTCACATACTTAAGGCCAACAAGCCGGAATGCAAAGGGGCTATACTAAGCATGCCAAATCCGACCCAAACAACCTAGGACAGACCTAAAACATGGAAAAATATGCACAAAATCTTCACAAGACTAAGCCTAAAACATGCTCTAACAAGGGTTAACAACCTAAGGCACATTGAGGCAATAACATGGCATTACATGGTAGGTATGCTAAGCATGCATGGTGTACCAAAACCAACAATAAACAGAGGCATATTATGATATAATAGGCACAAAAAACAGCCAAGGCATGGTCAACATGAAGCTTAGCTAGATGCTCCCTCAAGAGGCCAAAAATGGTCCATTTTAAGGACAACAAGGAGAGGGGGTGGCCCTCTCCTTCTTGGGACTTCAAGGAACCATCTTCACCACTGAAATCGCCCAAACACCAAAGTCTCGAAACTAGCACAAAATAGCACAAAAAGAGGCCTTTCAAGGCCTAAGAGGGGTCAAACACCCTCAAACCACAAAACACTCTTAATAAACAATCAAGAGGGCTAAAAAACAGAACTTTTTTATGTTATACACTAAGCACAAAAACAGTTCAAAGATAGGTCAAAATACAATGCAAAAATGGGGTAAAAAGGGGTAAGATTCTCACCCTTGAAGACCTCTTCAACAATGGTGCTCCAATAGCCCTCCTTGGTTTGAATCTAGCTCCAAAACACTAAAACCAGTCCCTTAGAACCTCAGTAACCAAAGGAAGATGAAACACTAGGTGTTTGTGTGCAATAGTATGGACTAAAACACCTAGAACACTAAAGAGAGGAAAAGAGAGATAGGATATGTATCAAACCCTAACCCTAAAACCAGAGCTCTCCTCTGTCTTTTTATCTCTAAAAATGTCTAAAGTCTCTAACCTTCAAGGCAAGAGACAAGGCTCTCTCTTATAGAGCTTATTGTCTTGTAAAGCTTACAAGACAAGCTTCCAAGAGAGAGATCCCTCCATACACGTGTATGGAGGGGAGCCAAAAGCAAGACAGCTGTCTTAAAATATCTGCAAAGCAGATGCACAGCCGTCGGCCAGCCAAAAATGTCATTTTGACAAAATTGAGTGCCGACCGGCAACAAACAGTGCTGACCGGCAATATACATTGCCGATGGCATCAAAAACCAGCCGGTGGCCTCTAGCCACTGCCGGTGGTATGTGGGGATGCCTCACAAGGCATTCCCTGCCCCTCCAAGGCAAAACGCAAGTGTTTGGTGCAAAACCAGACACTAAACAGTCGAGTTCGGAGATCCTGAGGCAAGGCGCGCGAGCCGAGACCTCCGGGAACTCCAAACGAACACAAACATGGATAATCACCGAGTGTTCCAAGCAGTGAAGTCCAAGTCTTGAGGACGGTCAAAAATGGGGTGTCTACAGACGGGCCGTGGCTGGGGCTGGAAAACATATCACCGTCCCCAGCCCGAAATTTGTTGAGGATTCATTTTCGAATACCATCCTCGGCCCGACGGGGGTATTTTTTGAGGAAAAATATTCTAATCGGGGTTAGGGGGTGTAGACACCCCATTTTTGACCGTCCTCAAGACTTGGGCGTCACCGTTTGAACACACGGTGATCTTCCATGTTTGTGTTCGTTTGGAGTTCCCGGAGGTCTTGGCTCGCGCGCCTTGCCTCAGGATCCCCGAACTCGACCGTTTAGTGTCTGGTTTTGCACCAAACACTTGCAGATATTAATTTCTTGATGGATACATATTACATTATACTAATATGGGACTAATCTTCAGAAAATTTCATGGTGCATATTTTATGAAGATTTATGTGATCTTCACATTATTATTGCAATTGACTAATTTACTTTAGGCTACTATTTTGGACAATTGCTTATAGTTAAGGGCATTGAAAAACAAACATTAAATTTAAGGCTTGGGGGTGAGACAATGGTTGAAAATATAGATGTCGAAGTTGATGTTCTATCCCTTACCTATATTTTCTATGTTGCTTATCTGTCTTGTGAATGGTTAGACTTGATGGACTAGTTATTGTTGGATTTTTGGTGGAATTGAACAAGTTATAACTTTTGGATATTTTGTGGATATTTCACTATTTTATTATATTAGGATGAAATTATTTGTAATGATGAATGGATATCTTCAGGTTGTCTCTCATTTTATAATTGTTTGGAGAGACAAAGTTTTATTTTAATGATGCATATAAACTACACAATCATGTGTCTCAAGCTCGAGCGGGCGTTGAGCGTCCGTCGAGCGGAGATTCCACCCATCCAGCACTTTTGACTGTTTTTGCAGAACGCTCGAGCGGGTAATTCTACGCTCGAGCGAGTACCTTTGTTTGCATGTCTGCTCGAGCGGAGTGACCTACGCTCGAGCGTGACCCCTGTTTTCTGAAAAATCTGAAAATGCTTTTAAAAGTACATCTTTGCATCCTCATCCCATTCTAGGCATTCTTAGACCTAGTTTAAGACATTTTAATGAGGACATAAATGTAGAACACACCGAGGCAAATTTGGGATTAAGTTATTATCTTTCCCAGCTGTGTAGCTTAGTGTGTGTTCAATCTGTTAACTGTGTAGGGTTGGTGACTGGGGAGGCACGCTCTAGCATACTGTAGCCCAAACTCTGTGAGTAACGATTGTGTAAAGATATGTTCACAAATGATTATCTTCTGAACAACTGAACTGTACTGTTTTCTGAACTGATTACTGTTAACTGACTGAATGTATGTCCTATATTCTGAACTGTATTGTGGCATCCTTAGCACCTACTGTTTATTGTTACTGTTACAGAGATCTCTATCGGTTCCCTTGTTGGAACCACTACTGTTACTGACTGATGGCCATCATTACTGCTCGGTCTTTTAAGACCTACTGTTTACTGTACTGTTATGCTAATGGGTGTACCACATATGACTGTATTGACTGAACAACTGAACTACTGTTTAAATGAACTGTTTTCATACTGTAAGGACATTCATTCTTAACCTCTTTACGCATTATGTTATTCACTGGGCTTTAGCTCACTGCTCATATATATATATGTAGGTGTACAGGGACCAGACCGCGGCTAGGAGCGTCAGGGTTACTCCAGTTTTGTCAAGCCAACTACCGTGCCTCATTGCGAGGTTCCAAGCCTATCGTGCTAAGGCTTAGGGGTGTTTTAGGACTCCCCCCTTCTGTACTGTCTTACACAACAAGTACAACTCAATCATCTGAACGACGTGGTGCTCACAACCCTCTTGTAGGGTTTAGATGGTCATCCTACTATTCGGTAAATAGAATTTTATTGACAAGCTACTACAACTTCTATAAAAAATATGGATCATATTGACATAGAATTGTTTTCTAAAGTTGGTACGCAAATTTTTTGTTGTTATGTGCTTCAAATAGGTTTTGAGGCATAATGTGAGTAGACATTGCAGCAGCCGACCTGGTGTTTTGATACATTACACAAAGGACCGTAATCTGATTTCCATAAGGTAAACACATGATTTTAATGAAATATTAAGTTCCCCAAAATTGGGTACGATGAGCCTATGACTATGAGGCTAGTTACTATATTAGCAATGATATCCAATTGAATGTCATTTCAGATTTAAGACTAATTGAATAAACCAAGTGAAATTGGAATGAATTTTGATTTAGTACAATATAACTAGTACAGCTGGACTGGTCTAAAGTGCATGCAAGCCATTATTGGTTCATAGTGATGAGTTTGAGAGAGAGAATAGTAGTGAAGATAGAATGCAAATTGAGAGCACTATACAATTGTCATTTGTGTTGCCTAAAAAGGATGGTAATACGTGAAATAAATTAATGAAAGCCTTATTGTGCATTAGGAGTTCTCAACATTGAATCATGATTTTATTTGGGTTGTAATCAACATAATTTCGGGTCTATTTCCCCCTATTGACCATGTTCAATACGTTGGACAATTATGATCTTCATTATTGTCATATTGGAAAAATAAATTAGTTCAGTTAATCTCGTATGTTAGTTGTTGTCTTACCAAAACGCCATAAACTTAGCCGAAAAAGGCCTTCGAGGGCCGAAAATTGAAAGCAGCCCCCGAACCACTGTAGGGATGGCACGGGTAGCTTCCCCATGTCAAATAGGACTTGTGGGGAATGACGGGACGTAATTAGCACATGTACGTTGGGAGTTCGCATGAAAAACGCCATACACATAGCCGAAAAAGGCCTTCGAGGGTCGAAAATAGAAAGTAGCCCCCGAACCATAGTAGGGATGGCACGGGTAGCTTCCTCGTGTCAAATAGGACCTATAGGGACAGACAGGACGTAATTAGCACGTGTACGTTGGGAGTTGGCGTGAAAAACACCATAAACTTAGCCGAAAAGGCTTTCAAGGGCCGAAAATTGAAAGCAGCCCCCAAACAACTATAGGGATGGCACGAGTAACTTCCTCATGTGAAATAGGACCTATGGGGACAGACGGGACGTACTTAGCACGTGTACGTTGGGAGTTGGCGTGAAAAACGCCTTAAACATAGTCGAAAAAAGGCCTTCGAGGGTCGAAAATAGAAAACTGCCACCGAACCACTATACAGTTAACACGGGTAGCTTCCTCGTGTCAAATAGGACCTATCGGGATAGGCGGGACGTAATTAGCACGTGTACGTTGGGAGTTGGCGTGAAAAACGCCATAAACTTAGCCGAAAAAGGCCTTCGAGGGCCGAAAATTGAAAGCAGCCCCCGAACCACTGTGGGGATGGCACGGGTAACTTCATCACATCAAATAGGACCTGTGGGGACAAACGGGACGTAATTAGCACATGTACGTAGGGAGTTGGCATGAAAAACGCAATAAACGTAGCTGAAAAAGGCCTTCTAGGGCCGAAAATTGAAAGCATCCCCAGAACCACTGCGGGGGTGGCACGGGTAGCTTTGTCGTTTCAAATAGGACTTGTGGGGACAGACGAAATGTAATTAGCATGTGTACATTGGGAGTTGGCGTGAAAAATGCCATAAACATAGCCGAAAAAAGGCCTTCGAGGGCCGAAAATAGAAAGCAGCCCCCAAACAACTATAGGGATGGCACGAGTAGCTTCCTCGTGTGAAATAAGAGCTGTGGGGATAGATGAGATGTAATTAGCATGTGTACGTTGGGAGTTGGCGTGAAAAACGCAATAAACATAGCCGAAAAAAGACCTTCGAGGGCCGAAAATAGAAAGCAGCCCCCAAACCACTGTATGGTTGGCACGGGTAGCTTCCTCGTGTCAAATAAGACCTATAGAGATAGACAGGACATAATTAGCACGTGTACATTGGGAGTTGGCATGAAAAACGCCATAAACTTAGCCGAAAAAGGCCTTCGAGGGCCAAAAATTGAAAGCAGCCCCTGAACCACTACGGGGATGGCATGAGTAACTTCATGATATCAAATAGGACATGTGGGGATAGATGGGACGTAATTAGCACGTGTATGTTGGGAGTTGGCGTGAAAAACGCCATAAACTTAGTCGAAAAAGGCCTTCGTGGGCCGAAAATTGAAAGCAGCCCCCGAACCACTGTGGGGATGGCACAAGTAGCTTCGTTGTGTCAAATAGGACCTGTGGGGACAGACGGAACGTAATTAGCACGTGTACGTTGGGTGTTGGCGTGAAAAACGTCATAAACATAGCCCAAAAAATGCCTTCAAGGGCCGAAAATAGAAAGCAGCCCCTGAACCATTGTACGTTTGGCATTGGTAGCTTTCTCGTGTCAAATAGGACCTATAGGGATAGACGGGACGTAATTAGCACGTGTACGTTGGGAGTTGGCGTGAAAAATGCCATAAACTTAGCCGAAAAAGGCCTTTGATGGCTGAAAACTGAAAGCAGCCCCTGAACCACTGCGGGGATGGCACGGGTAGCTTCATCATTTCAAATAGGACCTGTGGGGACAGACAGGACATGATTATCACATGTACGTTGGGAGTTGGTGTGAAAAACGCCATAAACATAGTTGAAAAGGCCTTCGAGGGCCAAAAATTGAAAGCAAACCCTAAACAACTATAGGGATGGCACGAGTAGCTTCCTCATGTAAAATAGGACCCGTGGGGACAAATGGGACGTAATTAGCACGTGTACGTTGGCAATTGGCGAGAAAAATGCCATAAACATAGCCGAAAAAAGGCCTTCGAGGGCCAAAAATAGAAAGTAGCCCCTGAACCACTGTATTGTTAGCACAGGTAGCTTCCTCGTGTCAAATAGGACCTATAAGGAAAGACGGGACGTAATTAGGATGTGTGCGTTAGGAGGCGTTAAAAACGCCATAAACTTAGCCGAAAAAGGCCTTCAAGGGCCGAAAATTGAAAACAGCCCCCGAACCACTACGGGGATGGCATGAGTACCTTCATCATGTCAAATAGAACCTGGGGGGATAGATGAGACGTAATTAGCATGTGTACGTTGGGAGTTGGCGTGAAAAATGCCAAAAACTTAGCCGAAAAAGGCCTTCGAGGGCCGAAAATTGAAAGTAGCCCCCAAACCACTGTAGGGATGGCACGGGTAGCTTCCTCTTGTCAAGTAGGACCTGTAGGAATAGACGGGACGTAATTAGCACGTGTATGTTGGGAGTTGGCGTGAAAAAGGCCAAAAACTTAGTCGAAAAAAGGCCTTCGAGAGCTGAAAATAGAAAGTAGCCGCCGAACCATAGTAGGGATGGCACGGGTAGCTTCCTCGTGTCAAATAGGACCTATAAGGATAGACGGGACATAATTAGCACGTGTATGTTGGGAGTTGGCGTGAAAAACGCCATAAACTTAGCTGAAAAGGCCTTTGAGGGCCGAAAATTGAAAACAGCCCCCAAACAACTGTAGGGATGGCACGGGTAGCTTCCTCATGTAAAATAGGACCTGTGGGGACAGACGGGACGTAATTAGCACGTGTACGTTGGGAGTTGGCGTGAAAAACGCCAAAAACTTAGCCGAAAAAGGCCTTAGAGGTTCGAAAATTGGAAACAGCCCTCAAACCACTTTAGGGATGGCACGGGTAGCTTCCTGGTGTAAAATAGGACCTGTGGGGATAGAGGGGATGTAATTAGCACATGTACGTTTACAGTTGGCATGAAAAACGCCATAAACTTAGCCGAAAAAAGGCCTTCGAGGGCCGAAAATAGAAAGCAGCCCCTGAACGATAGTAGGGATGGTTCGTGTAGCTTCCTCATGTCAAATAAGACCTATAGGGATAGACGGGCCGTAATTAGCACGTGTACGTTGGGAGTTGGCATGAAAAACGCCATAAACTTAGCCGAAAAAGGCCTTCGAGGGCCGAAAATTGAAAGCAGCTCCCGAACCACTGTGGGGATGGCACAGGTACCTTCGCCATGTCAAATAGAACTTGTGGTGATAGACGGGACATAATTAGCACGTGTACGCTGGGAGTGGGCGTGAAAAATGCCAAAAACTTAGCCGAAAAAGGGCTTTGGGAGCCGAAAATTGAAAGCAGCCCCCGAACAACTATAGGGATGGCACGAGTAGCTTCCTTTTGTCGAATAGGACTTGTGGGAATAAACGGGACGTAATTAGCACGTGTACGTTGGGAGTTGGCGTGAAAAACGCCATAAACTTAGTCGAAAAAGGCCTTCGAGGGCCAAAAATTGAAAGCAGCCGCCGAACCACTACGGGGATGGCATGGGTAGCTTCATCGTGTCAAATAGAACCTGTGGGGATTGACGAAACGTAATTAGCATGTGTACGTTGGGAGTTGGCGTGAAAAACACCATAAACATAGCCAAAAAAAGGCCTTCGAGGGCTGAAAATAGAAAGCAACCCCCGAACCACTATACGTTTGACACGGGTAGCTTCCTCGTGTCAAATAGGACCTATAGGGATAGACGAGACATAATTAGGACGTGTACGTTTTGAGTTGGCGTGAAAAATGCCAAAAACATAGCCAAAAAAGGCCTTCGAGGGCCGAAAACTGAAAGCAGCCCCCGAACCACTGCGGGGATGGCACGGGTAGCTTCATCATGTCAAATAGGACCTGTGGGGACAGACAGGATGTAATTAGCATGTGTACGTTGGCAGTTGGCGTGAAAAATGCCATAAACATAACCGAAAAAAGGCCTTTGTGGGCCAAAAATAGAAAGCAGCCCCCGAACCACTGTCCGGTTGGCACGGGTAGCTTCCTCGTGTCAAATAGGACCTATAGGGACAGCCGGGACATAATTAGCACGTGTACGTTAAGAGTTGGCGTAAAAAAAACCATAAGCTTAGACGAAAAAGGCCTTCGAGGGCCGAAAATTGAAAACAGCCCTCGAACCACTGCGGGGATGGCACGGGTAGCTTCATCATGTCAAATAGAACTTGTGGGCACAGATTTGACGTAATTAGCACGTGTACGTTGGGAGTTGGCGTGAAAAATGCCAAAAACTTAATCGAAAAAGGCCTTCGAGGTTTGAAAATTGAAAGCAGCCCCCGATCCACTGTAGGGATGGCACGGGTAGCTTTCTCTTGTCAAATAGGACTTGTGGGAACAAACAGGACATAATTAGCACGTGTACATTGGGAGTTGGCGTGAAAAACGCTATAAACTTAGCCGAAAAAAGGCCTTCGAGGGATGAAAATAGAAAGCAGCTGCCGAACCACAGTAGGGATGGCACGGGTAGCTTCCTCATGTCAAATAGGACCTATAGGGATAGACGGGACATAATTAGCACGTGTACGTTGGGAGTTGGCATGAAAAACGCCATAAACTTAGCTGAAAAGGCATTCGAGGGCCGAAAATTGAAAGCAACCCCCAAACAATTGTAGGGATGGCACGGGTAGCTTCCTCATGTGAAATAGGACCTGTGGGGACAGATGGGACGTAATTAGCACGTGTACGTTGAGAGTTGGCGTGAAAAATGCCAAAAACTTAGCTGAAAAAGGCCTTCGAGGGCCGAAAATTGAAAACAACCCTCAAACCACTGTAGGGATGGCACGGGTAGCTACCTCATGCCAAATAGGACCTGTGGGGATAGACGGGATGTAATTAGCACGTGTACGTTGGGAGTTGGCATGAAAAATGCCATAAACTTAGCTGAAAAAAGGCCTTCGAGGGCCGAAAATAGAAAGCAGCCCCCAAACCACTGTAGGGATGGCACGGGTAGCTTCCTCATGTCAAATAGGACCTATAGGGATAGACGGGACGTAATTAGCACACGTATGTTGGGAGTTGGCATTAGAAATGCCATAAACTTAGCCGAAAAAGCCTTCGAGGGCCGAAAATTGAAAGTAGCCCCCAAACAACTGTAGGGATGGCACGGGTAGCTTCATCATGTCAAATAAGACCTGTGGGCTCAGACGGGACGTAATTAGCACACGTACGTTGGGAGTTGGCGTGAGATATGCCAGAAAGCTTATAAAAATATATTGAAGCTTATATATTAAAGCTTACAAATATTTATGTTCTATAAGCATCTCTATATATGTACATTTATGAACAAAATATATATATGTTTACACATTAGACTAAACTTGACTTGCAGCTGACTTGGGAAATTTCTTTGCACTGTAAATTTTTAAAGTGCAAAGAAATTATATTCAAATTCCTAAATTCAAACTATATTTAAATACAATTTCAATTACAATTGACATCCTTTTAATTTGTGTTTTGTAGATGGCTATAACTTTCTGTTTACAATTTTTGTTTACAATGGAACTAATGGGTGTAATTTTTGTTGTGTAGATGGCTTTTGGCGTTGACATGCGGATCTTCTATTTTTTTGCCCAGAAGATAATTCACAGTTCTGAATAGTCCTTGGTTTTTGTCGTCCTATACTTTTTGTGTGGACTGTCGATGCATCGTACATATAATTTTTTGCAGGGGTACATAGCATTTTTGGAGCTTGTATTAATTACTCTAGTGGTATATATAGATTACCTTTTGTCGTGGTACATATTACCATGGTAATTTGTACCTTGTCAAATGGTCATTACAATGCATAGTATGGTAAAAATATTGTGTATAGAGGACACTGTTTTGGTAACGTATTTGGAATGTATGACGTTATTCTTTGTAATTGGAATATATATAGTTGGTTCGTACATAAGTTTACATTAGCAGGTGTTCTTTTTTGTTTCATGGTTGTAAGTGAAACATGCATTACGAAATAAGTGAAAATATATATATGTATACCTATTACAGGTTGCAGTGGATACATATAGGTTCGGACGAAATTTATTAAAATGAAACAAAAAAAATATATATATATATATATATATAAAATGACGTTTTTGGTGACAAAACAATTGGTAGCCAAAAAGAAATAAATCTTTTGGCGACTAAATATTTAGTAGCCAAAACGAATCGAAAACAGTTATGGCGACTAAATGTTTAGTAGCTAAAACTCAAAACACTTTTGGTGACTAAATATTTAGTAGCCAAAATAAATGGAAAACAGTTATGGGGACTAACTCTTTAGTAGCTAAAACTCAAAACACTTTTGGCGACTAACTTTTTAGTCGCCAAACATAATAAAAAAATCATAGGCAACTAAAATTTGTAGTAGCTAAACAAGAATCCACCTTTCCGCGACTAAAAATTTAGTAGCTGAAATAGAACTATTGGCGACTACTAATTTCGTCGCGGTAGATATTTTAATTTTTTACGACAAAAGATTTGGTAGCTAAAGATGTGAGTTAAACGAATTAATGTACCCTTTGGGCGACTAGTATGTTAGTCGCTAATGTCAGTTATCAGCGACTAAGGCTCTTTTCGTTGCTAATACCTGTTATTTTTGCCTACTAAAATATTAGTCGGTATTTTTGTATTACTTTTGGCGACTAAATGTTTTTTAGTCACTAATACCTTTGGCAATGATGTATTCCTGACAAAGCCAGCGACCAAAATATTTGGTCGACAAAGTATTTCGGCGACTCAAATAAATACTTTTGGCGGCTAATTTTTTAGTTGCCGAAAGTGTATTTTCTTGTAGTGTAAGGAGTAGTAAGAGTGACATTGAGATTATTAATATATCTATATATTTTACAAAAGAATATTTTTAAAGAGAAATATTATGAGAGTTTCAAAATCTCATTCAAAATTATTTTTAAAATCAAAACTTCTATGTGAGATTGTAAAATAAAAATTAAATGGAAACTAACCAATCGGAATTTTTTTAATTGTTTAAAATTAAAAAAAAATCAAAAAATTAGTTTGAGATATTGATCATAAGGCTTCTCACTAAAAATTTCATTTTGCTTATATAAATGGAGCATAAGATTTACTTTATACAAGTGAAATTATTCCCTTTTTCCTTATTTTCTTAATGTGGGATTATAAAATAAAAATTAAATAGAAGCTATCCAGTGGAAATTTTCTTAATTGTTTAAAAGTTAACAATTATTTGGGCGGAAAGTTTATTTTTGAGTCAAACAATCTTAGTCGTTTAATCTTTAATTAGGTCAATCTTTAATTTATTTCGAATCAAACAAGTTTAACAAATATATTTTGATAAAATTACTAAAATCGTAGTTAAACCAGCGAATCAGTTAAACCAAAAACGGTTCACCCTATCGGCTAGGTTAAAGGACCAACCAACTTATACAAAAATTTATTAATTAAAACTTTTAAATTTTATTTTAATTTTAAAATTTAAAATATCTTGAACTGAACGGGAAGTTCATTTCTAATCAAGTAATCTCAGTCGTTTAATTTTTAATAAGGTCAATATTAGTTTATTTCAAATCAAACAAATCTAAGCAATATATTTTGATAAAACAGCTAAAACCGCAGTTAAACCAGTCAATCAGTCAAACTGAAAACGATTCAGCCTGATCGGCTAAGTCAAAAGACCAACCAATTTATAACAAAATTAATTAATTAAAAGTTTTAAATTTTATTTTAAAATTTAAATCATCTTGAACTGAAACATACACAATACTATAATATTAAATGAGTGTATAAAATTCACTTTATAAAAGTGAAACAACTCACTTTTTTCTTTCTTTTCTTGATATAGGATTGTAATTATTTTTAAGTTAAATATTATGAAAGTTTCAAAATCTCATACAAAATTATTTTTAAAATCAAAACCTCTATGTGAGATTTTGTAAAATAAAAGTTAGATGGAAGCTAATCAATGGAAATTTTCTTAATTGTTTAAAATTAAGAAAACAAAAAAAAAAGTGGTATTGATTATAGGGCTTTTCACTAAAAACCTCATTCTGCTTATATAAATGGGAGCATAAGGTACACTTTATATAAGTGAAACAATTCACTTTTTCCTTCTTTTCCCGATGTGGGATTGTAAAATAAACTTTAAATGGAAGCTACCTGATAAAAATTTTCTAAATTGTTTAAAATTAAGAAAATTCAATAATTTTAAAATAAGAGTTTGGAACTTCTAGAAGGCTTCTCTCTCAAAATCCCCTTCATAAGATTCACTTTATATAAGTAAAATAATTCACTTTTACTTTCATTTCTCGATGTGGGATTGTAATATTTTATATAAATGAAACAACTCATTTTTTCTTTATTTTGTCGATGTGAGATTGTAATTATTTTAAAGTTAAATATTATGAAAGTTTCAAAATCTCATACAAAATTATTTTTAAAATCAACACGTCTATGTGAGATTGTAAAATAAAAGTAAAATAAAAGCTAGCCAATGTGAATTTTCTTAATTGTTTAAAATTAAGAAAATCAAAAAAATGAGTATGAGATATTAATCATAGGACTTCTCACTAAAAAATTCCTTTTGCTTATATAAATAGGCACATAAGATTCATTTTATATAAGTGAAACAATTCACCTTTTCTTTTTCCTTTTTTTTTTTGATGTGGAATTGTAAGATAAAAGGAAAATGGAAGTTAGCCAATGAAAATTTTCTTAATTGTTTAAAATTAAAAAAATTCAATAATTTAGAATAAGAGTCTGGAGCTCCTAGAAGGCTTATACTTAAAAACCTTATTTTCCTTATATAATATATAGATACTGAAACAAACTTTGCTTTTTCTTCTTCTCTCGATGTGAGATTATAAAATAAATCATAAACTAATTAGAGTTTTGTTTTTATGTGGTTAAATGGAACTTAGCCAATGATTTTTTTTTAATTGTTTAAAATTAATAAAATCAGTATGTGAAATTGTGATTAAATCAACGAATCGGTCAAACCCAAAATGGTTTGGCCTAATCGGTTAGGTCAAATGACCAACCAACTTATACAAAAATTAATTAATTAAAACTTTTAAATGTTATTTTAATTTTAAAATTTAAAATGTCTTGAATTGAAGTATACATAATACTACACTATTAAGATTCACTTTATATAAGTGAAACAACTCACCTTTTTTTTTTCTTCTTTTTTTCTTTTTACGTTGTGGAATTATAAAATAAAAGTTAACAATTATTTGGACGGAAAGTTTATTTCTAATCAAGCAATTTCAGTCTTTAATCTTTAATCAGATCAATCTTTAATTTATTTTGAATCAAACAAATTTAATCAATATATTTTGATAAAACTGCTAAAATCACGGTTAAACTAACGAATCAATCAAATCAAAAATAATTTAGCCTAATCTGCTAGGTCATAATTAATTAATCAAAATTTTTAAAATTTAAACTACATTGAATTAAAACATGTACAACACTACAATATTAAATGGGATGAGAGTATAAGATTCACTTTATTTGAATGAAACAACTCAATTTTTTTTTCTTTTCCCGATGTGGGATCATCAAATAAAAACTAACTAATAGAGATTTTCTTAATTGTTTAAAATTAAGAAAATTAATATGAAATATTAAAACTCTCACAAGACTCCTTACTAAATGGGATAGGAGTATAAATTCATTTTATATGAGTAAAATAACTCATTTTTTCCATTCTTTTTCCGATGTGAGATTATCAAACAAAAGTTAGCCAATGGAGATTTTTTTAATTGTTTAAAATTAAGAAAATCAAGAAAATTAGTATGAGATATTGAAGCTCTCACAAGTCTCCTCACTAAAAACCTCATTTTCCTTATATAATACATAGATAGATAGATAGATAGACTAGTTTTTGTAAATTTCTTTACTTTATATAAAAATTGCGTGGTATATGATAATTATTTAGGAAAATTAGTCTAAGGTCCCTCTCCTATTTTTAGTAATGAAAGAGATCCACAATATTATTTTATGATGTCTAAGATTCCTCAACTCCACACTCATATATCACAGAGGAAAAACCACAAACACATGAGAGAGAGACAGAGAGATTAGAAACTAACGAACATAGCTAGAACTAAAAGTTGAACAATCAAAACACACTGATCAAACCCACAATCAATCATCGAAAAAAAATTTAATTAAAAAAAACTATAAAATCAAAATCACTCAACAACCCTCAAACAATCACAAGCAATTCCAACAGATTAATTGATTTGTCAAATCAAATCAAAACAAAAAAACCCAAATACGCTTCGTATCAATGAATCAAGAGAGAGAAGATCATGTCATACCTCTAGGTTTTCACGAAAGATGATTAAGACTCGCAATGATTGAATATATGCATTATGTATAAAGTGAGAAAAAAGAAAGAGATTACTTATAAGTAGAAGAAGAAAGAAGCACACTTTCCCACGAAAATAGAGCAAAAGGAAATGAAAGAGAAAGAGAGTGAAAACACTAAAAACAAGAGAGAGAGAGAGAGAGAGAGAGAGAGAGAGAGAGTTTGGAGATGATGAGAGTGGTGATTGTTCACTCAAAGACTTTGGGGCTTATGCAGATTATATGTGAATTTTTTCTGAATTTAGCCACTGTGTGCATTTTCTCTAGATTTAGCCACTGTATAAATTTTCTCTGGATTTTGGCCACTGTGTGAATTTTCTCTGGTTTGTCACTGTGAATTTTTTCTGGAAAAGAGAGAGAGAGAGTTTGGAGATGATGAGAGTGGTGATTGTTCACTCAAAGACTCTGGGGTTTATGCAGATTATATGTGAATTTTCTCTGGATTTAGTTATTATGTGAATTTTCTTTAGATTTTGGCCACTGTGTGAATTTTCTTTGGATTTAGCCACTGTGTGAATTTTCTCTGGATTTTGGCCACCATGAATTTTTTCTGAAAAACTCAGGGATGTGTTGATTTCTTTTTGATATTTGGTTGCTTCAGTTTCTCTATTAATTTGTTTACTTGCTTAGCTATTGGAAGGGGAAAAAAATGAAAAATGTGATTTTGAATGGATTGATTGGGTATATATTGATTTTGAGGTTCCTTTTTGATCAATTTTCTCTGATTAAGTTAAAACACAATTTTATCTGATTTGATCAAAACACAAAGAAAATTATAAGCCAATCAGAGAATTTGGGAAGATGAGGAATGAAGTTGGACGAGAAGAGAGAATTGCCACTTAACACTCTCATGTGTGTAATTTTCTCTAACATGTTTAATTTTCTTTGCCATGTGTAATTTCTCTTGCATGTTTAATTTTCTCTGCCTTGTTTAATTTTCTCTATGATGTTCAATTTTCTCTACATTTCTCTTATTTGACGAGGTAACTCTCATTTGCTCTATTTGTATGTGCAAAATTTGATGCATAAACTAGAAGCAAGATCGCTTCGATCGACATTGGTGCACCTGTTGTTCGAATGTCTTACAGTTTAGAGAAAATTGGTCAAAATGGTAATTGTTCAATTTTCTCTGGTTTGTTATTGTTTAAATGGCTTACAGTCTAGTTTGATAAAAAAACACAAAGAAAATTATGAGCAAATCAGAGAAAATTGGTCAAAAACACAGATAAATTCTCTGGGAAGTGCAGAGAAATTCATTTCTCTGGAGAGAATTTCTCTAGATAGAAAATCTCTGGGAAGTCCAGAGAAATTCTCTAGGTTGAATTTTCACTGGATCGATGTTGAGGGACCTTAGACATTATGAAAATATTGGGTGGCCTTTATGCTATAAAATCTTAATACCAGAGACCTTAAAAAAAAATCCCCTAATTATTTATATGCAAGTAAATATTATTTGATTGACAGTAGATATAGTACTACAAAAGGGTTCTTGGCACCATTCAAGGGCTATCGGTATCATCAATCAGCTTATCGTAACTGACGATTACGGAACGACTACGAATGCTTTAATAGGACATACTCGTCGTTACGTAGTTACATTGAGAGGACATTTGGGGCGTGGAAATTAAGGTGAGGCATCTTGAGGAACATAATGAAATATGATTTTCGAACAGTATAAGTTTCCTTAGTTGCAGCATTAATGGCCTTACATAATTTCATAAGAGGAAATAACCTCAGTGATGAAGTAACGCAAAATATCCAAAAATAAAGCATGCGTATTTTATAAAAAAAACAAAATTTTTGGTAAAAATATTTGGTTATGAATTCTAAAAATAGTTCATAAAAGATAATCACTATATTTGGCTTTAATTTTCTGAAAATTGCTTTTTTTATTTTTTGTTTTTTTAAAATTTTTAGGAAATATTTTTAAAATTTTAAGCAATGCTTTTTTTTTTTTAAGTTTTTTAAATGCACCTTGCTTACATGTATCTAAAAAGTAAAATATATTTTAAAATATCAATAAATACACAAGAATACGAAAAATGTATTGAATTTTCATATTCTTTTTTATATTTTTGATATTTAATGAATTTTTTAAAGATTTTTTTCATAAACATTATACTTTTTAAATGTATTTATATTAGTTGTATCTAAAAATTTTAAAAATTATTTAAATATTAAAAAAATTCAATAAAAATAATAAAATTAAAAACTCCAATTTTTTGAAAAATAAATCCTAAATTAGGAAACCAAGCAAGCTGAATTTTTTAAAAACTCCCATTTGTGCGTGGATTTTGAATTGTTCATTGTTTTGATGAAAGGCAAATTTTTGTTATCAACAATCCTAATTTCAAAATTAAAAATACGATAAAAAAAAAAGTAGCGCCAAAATAAAAATTTTAAGTGCCAAACATACAAAAGAAAATTTTTTAAAAATAATAATAAAAAAACAATCAAAACCCCAACTCTTCAGCACTAATACCCCAACTCTGGGTTCTAGAGGAACATTTATCTCAAAAAAAAAAGCTCCATATACTAGTATCTCTATAGTGTCTCTCTCTTCGTCACTTTACTCTCTAATGCTCTGTTTCTTCTCCACCCCACAGCTTTTCACTGTTGCCATTGCGCCACCGTGACCACCAGTGAGCCACCTGCATCGTCTTCGCCTCCGTGCTTCTGCTACCAGGGCCGCTACTTTTGCCAAAGTTGAAACCACATCAGGTATCTTGCAATCTCCATCTCTCTCTCTCTCAAACAATCTGCCTCTCAATCTTAATCTCACT
>NW_021025746.1:1474301-1518523 GCF_004153795.1 Camellia sinensis | reverse complement strand
GCACCGGCAGCCCGCACGACAACACCCTCCCGGAATCCCTTCACCCATCGGCGCGCACTCTTCGATCCTGGTATGATTTTTTTCCTATTCACCTTCCACTTCCCTCCCTATATATATATAATATATATATATCTTTATATCTATACAAATCTACAATACATACATACATATTATATATATATATATAACAAATCATGGGCTAAAAAATATGATGAAAAATCAAAGTTCATCACCAAAAAATCAAAACCTTCAATCTCTCTCAAGCCTCTCTCTCTTTCGACCGCCACAGCACCGCCATATCAAACTCACCTCACGTTCTTCATCTTTCTCCTCTTTTTCTTCTTCTTTCGATCGAAATGATGGCTCGTCGTTGGTGGCGAGATCAAGATCGCGCGAGAGAGAAGAGACAGAGACAGGAACAGAAGGGGTCTCGCGGCTATGGTTGCTCATCGTCGTTGATGCTTTCTTTCTTCTCCTCTGTGTGTGTGTGTGTGTGTGTGTTTTTTTTTTTTTTTGTGAAAATTGGCCCCAAAATGACATCGTTTTGGGGCTGCAGGGAAGGGTTGCAGGGTAGGGCAGCCGAGGATCCGGACTCGAATAACCACACCTCTACCCATTTGCAATCAGAAATTTCTGCCAAAATATAGTGTATATTTTTTTTAAAAAAAAAATTTCTTTTGCTGTTTTATTTTTTTTTTTATCGTATTTTTAATTTTGAAATCAAGGATTGTTGATAACAAAAAATTGCCTTTCATCAAAACAATGAACAATTCAAAATCCACGCACAAATGGGAGTTTTTAAAAAATTCAGCTTGCTTGGTTTCCTAATTTAGGATTTATTTTTCAAAAAATTGGAGTTTTTAATTTTATTATTTTTATTGAATTTTTTTAATATTTAAATAATTTTTAAAATTTTTAGATACAACTAATATAAATACATTTAAAAAGTATAATGTTTATGAAAAAAATCTTTAAAAAATTCATTAAATATCAAAAATATAAAAAAAAGAATACGAAAATTCAATACATTTTTCGTATTCTTGTGTATTTATTGATATTTTAAAATATATTTTACTTTTTAGATACATGTAAGCAAGGTGCATTTAAAAAAGTTTTTTAAAAAAAAAAAACATTGCTTAAAATTTTAAAAATATTTCCTAAAAATTTTAAAAAAAAAAAAAAATAAAAAAACGCAATTTTCAGAAATTGAAGCCAAATATAGTGATTATCTTTTATGAACTATTTTTAGAATTCATAACCAAATATTTTACCAAAAATTTTGTTTTTTTTATAAAATACGCATGCTTTATTTTTTGATATTTTGCGTTACTTCATCACTGAGGTTATTTCCTCTTATGAAATTATGTAAAGCCATTAATGCTGCAACTAAGGAAACTTATACTGTTCGAAAATCATATTTCATTATGTTCCTCAAGCTGCCTCACCTTAATTTCCACGCCCCAAACGTCCTCTCAATGTAACTACGTAACGACGAGTATGTCCTATTAAAGCATTCGTAGTCGTTCCGTAATCGTCAGTTACGATAAGCTGATTGATGATACCAATAGCCCTTGAATGGTGCCAAGAACCCTTTTGTAGTACTATATCTACTGTCAATCAAATAATATTTACTTGCATATAAATAATTAGGGGATTTTTTTTAAGGTCTCTGGTATTAAGATTTTATAGCATAAAGGCCACCCAATATTTTCATAATGTCTAAGGTCCCTCAACATCGATCCAGTGAAAATTCAACCTAGAGAATTTCTCTGGACTTCCCAGAGATTTTTATCTAGAGAAATTCTCTCCAGAGAAATGAATTTCTCTGCACTTCCCAGAGAATTTCTCTGGACCTCCTAGAGATTTTCTCTCCAAAGAAATTAATTTCTTTGGACTTCCAGAGAATTTATCTGTGTTTTTGACCAATTTTCTCTGATTTGCTCATAATTTTCTTTGTGTTTTTTATATCAAACTAGACTGTAAGCCATTTAAACAACAACAAACCAGAGAAAATTGAACAACTACCATTGACCAATTTTCTCTAAACTGTAAGACATTCGAACAACAGGTGCACCAATGTCGATCGAAGCGATCTTGCTTCTAGTTTATGCATCAAATTTTGCACATACAAACAGAGCAAATGAGAGTTACCTCGTCAAATAAGAGAAATGTAGAAAAAATTGAACATCATAGAGAAAATTAAACAAGGCAGAGAAAATTAAACATGCAAGAGAAATTACACATGGCAAAGAAAATTAAACTTGTTAGAGAAAATTACACACATGAGAGTGTTAAGTGGCAATTCTCTCTTCTCATCCAACTTCATTCCTCATCTTTCCAAATTCTCTGATTGGCTTATAATTTTCTTTGTGTTTTGATCAAATCAGATAAAATTGTGTTTTAACTTAATCAGAGAAAATTGATCAAAAAGGAACCTCAAAATCAATATATACCCAATCAATCTATTCAAAATCACATTTTTCATTTTTTTTCCCCTTTCAATAGCTAAGCAAGTAAACAAATTAATAGAGAAACTGAAGCAACCAAATATCAAAAAGAAATCAACACATCCCTGAGTTTTTGAGAAAAAATTCATGGTGGCCAAAATCCAGAGAAAATTCACACAGTGGCTAAATCCAAAGAAAATTCACACAGTGGCCAAAATCTAAAGAAAATTCACATAATAACTAAATCCAGAGAAAATTCACATATTAATCTGCATAAACCCCAGAGTCTTTGAGTGAACAATCACCACTCTCATCATCTCCAAACTCTCTCTCTCTCTTTCCAGAAAAAAATTCACAGTGACAAACCAGAAGAAAATTCACACAGTGGCCAAAATCCAGAGAAAATTTATACAGTGGCTAAATCTAGAGAAAATGCACACAGTGGCTAAATTCAGAAAAAATTCACATATAATCTGCATAAGCCCCAAAGTCTTTGAGTGAACAATCACCACTCTCATCATCTCCAAACTCTCTCTCTCTCTCTCTCTCTCTCTCTCTCTCTCTTGTTTTTAGTGTTTTCACTCTCTTTCTCTTTCATTTCCTTTTGCTCTATTTTCGTGGGAAAGTGTGCTTCTTTCTTCTTCTACTTATACGTAATCTCTTTTTTTTTTCTCACTTTATACATAATGCATATATTCAATCATTGCGAGTCTTAATCATCTTTCGTGAAAACCTAGAGGTATGACATGATCTTCTCTCTCTTGATTCATTGATACGAAGCGTATTTGGGTTTTTTTGTTTTGATTTGATTTGACAAATCAATTAATCTGTTGGAATTGCTTGTGATTGTTTGTGGGTTGTCGAGTGATTTTGATTTTATAGTTTTTTTTTAATTAAATTTTTTTTCGATGATTGATTGTGGGTTTGATCAGTGTGTTTTGATTGTTTAACTTTTAGTTCTAGCTATGTGCGTTAGTTTCTAATCTCTCTCTCCTCTCTTCTCTCATGTGTTTGTGGTTTTTTCTCTGTGATATATGAGTGTGGAGTTGAGGAATCTTAGACATCATAAAATAATATTGTGGATCTCTTCCATTACTAAAATAGGAGAGGAACCTTAGACTAATTTTTCCAAATAATTATCATATACCACGCAATTTTTATATAAAATAAAGAAATTTACAAAAACTAGTCTATCTATCTATCTATCTATCTATCTACGTATTATATAAGGAAAATGAGGTTTTTAGTGAGGAGACTTGTGAGAGCTTCAATATCTCATACTAATTTCTTGATTTTCTTAATTTTAAACAATTAAAAAAATCTCCATTGGCTAACTTTTGTTTGATAATCTCACATCGGAAAAAGAATGGAAAAAATGAGTTATTTTACTCATATAAAATGAATTTATACTCCTATCCCATTTAGTAAGGAGTCTTGTGAGAGTTTTAATATTTCATATTAATTTTCTTAATTTTAAACAATTAAGAAAATCTCTATTAGTTAGTTTTTATTTGATGATCCCACATCGGGAAAAGAAAAAAAAAATTGAGTTGTTTCATTCAAATAAAGTGAATCTTATACTCTCATCCATTTAATATTGTAGTGTTGTACATGTTTTAATTCAATGTAGTTTAAATTTTAAAAATTTTGATTAATTAATTAGGACCTAGCAGATTAGGCTAAATTATTTTTGATTTGATTGATTCGTTAGTTTAACCGTGATTTTAGCAGTTTTATCAAAATATATTGATTAAATTTGTTTGATTCAAAATAAATTAAAGATTGATCTGATTAAAGATTAAAGACTGAAATTGCTTGATTAGAAATAAACTTTCCGTCCAAATAATTGTTAACTTTTATTTTATAATTCCACAACGTAAAAAGAAAAAAGAAGAAAAAAAAAAGGTGAGTTGTTTCACTTATATAAAGTGAATCTTAATAGGTAGTATTATGTATACTTCAATTCAAGACATTTTAAATTTTAAAATTAATACATTTAAAAGTTTTAATTAATTATTTTTGTATAAGTTGGTTGGTCATTTGACCAACCGATTAGGCCAAACCATTTTGGGTTTGACCGATTCGTTGATTTAATCACAATTTCACATACTGATTTTATTAATTTTAAACAATTAAAAAAAATCATTGGCTAAGTTCCATTTAACCACATAAAAACAAAACTCTAATTAGTTTATGATTTATTTTATAATCTCACATCGAGAGAAGAAGAAAAAGCAAAGTTTGTTTCAGTATCTATATATTATATAAGGAAAATAAGGTTTTAAGTATAAGCCTTCTAGGAGCTCCAGACTCTTATTCTAAATTATTGAATTTTTTTAATTTTAAACAATTAAGAAATTTTCATTGGCTAACTTCCATTTTCCTTTTATCTTACAATTCCACATCAAAAAAAAAAAGGAAAAGAAAAGAGTGAATTGTTTCACTTATATAAAATGAATCTTATGTGCCTATTTATATAAGCAAAAGGAATTTTTTAGTGAGAAGTCCTATGATTAATATCTCATACTCATTTTTTTGATTTTCTTAATTTTAAACAATTAAGAAAATTCACATTGGCTAGCTTTTATTTTACTTTTATTTTACAATCTCACATAGACGTGTTGATTTTAAAAATAATTTTGTATGAGATTTGAAACTTTCATAATATTTACTTTAAAATAATTACAATCTCACATCGACAAATAAAGAAAAAATGAGTTGTTTCATTTATATAAAATATTACAATCCCACATCGAGAAATGAAAGTAAAAGTGAATTATTTTACTTATATAAAGTGAATCTTATGAAGGGGATTTTGAGAGAGAAGCCTTCTAGAAGTTCCAAACTCTTATTTTAAAATTATTGAATTTTCTTAATTTTAAACAATTTAGAAAATTTTTATCAGGTAGCTTCCATTTAAAGTTTATTTTACAATCCCACATCGGGAAAAGAAGGAAAAAGTGAATTGTTTCACTTATATAAAGTGTACCTTATGCTCCATTTATATAAGCAGAATGAGGTTTTTAGTGAAAAGCCCTATAATCAATACCACTTTTTTTTTGTTTTCTTAATTTTAAACAATTAAGAAAATTTCCATTGATTAGCTTCATCTAACTTTTATTTTACAAAAATCTCACATAGAGGTTTTTTTGATTTTAAAAATAATTTTGTATGAGATTTTGAAAACTTTCATAATATTTAACTTAAAAATAATTACAATCCTATATCAAGAAAGAAAGAAAAAAGTGAGTTTGTTTCACTTTTATAAAGTGAATTTTATACACTCATTTAATATTATAGTATTGTGTATGTTTCAGTTCAAGATGATTTAAATTTTAAAATAAAATTTAAAACTTTTAATTAATTAATTTTGTTATAAATTGGTTGGTCTTTTGACTTAGCCGATCAGGCTGAATCGTTTTCAGTTTGACTGATTGACTGGTTTAACTGCGGTTTTAGCTGTTTTTATCAAAATATATTGCTTAGATTTGTTTGATTTGAAATAAACTAATATTGACCTTATTAAAAATTAAACGACTGAGATTACTTGATTAGAAATGAACTTTCCGTTCAGTTCAAGATATTTTAAATTTTAAAATTAAAATAAAATTTAAAAGTTTTAATTAATAAATTTTTGTATAAGTTGGTTGGTCTTTTAACCTAGCCGATAGGGTGAACGGTTTTTGTTTAACTGATTCGCTGGTTTAACTCGATTTTAGTAATTTTATCAAAATAATTTGTTAAACTTGGTTTGAATCGAAAATAGAGCCTATAGATTAACGCTAAGTTTTTGACTAAATAACTTTCCGCATATTGTAACTTTAATTAGAAATTCCACTGTGTTCTATATATTTTTATTTATTACACTTAGATATAGAAGGATATTCATCAACAGTAATCTATAATCTATTTATATATTAGAGTCAAAATAATAAAATTAGTAAAGATGTTTACTAGTGAGTAATCAAATAAGACCTTATGATAATTTACTGCACTACATAATTTTTTATTAGATTTTTTATTTTTATATAACACATTAAAAAAATTGGATTAAGGTTAAAGATTCTCCTATTTATACTTTTTTATATTTTAAACAATAAATTCATCTAACATTATGAAGTTTTGAATTTTCACAAAAATAATTTATGATATGAGATTTTGAAACGCTCATAATATTTCTCTTTAAAAATATTCTTTTGTAAAATATATAGATATATTAATAATCTCAATGTCACTCTTACTACTCCTTACACTACAAGAAAATACACTTCGGCAACTAAAAAATTAGCCGCCAAAAGTATTTATTTGAGTCGCCGAAATACTTTGTCGACCAAATATTTTGGTCGCTGGCTTTGTCAGGAATACATCATTGCCAAAGGTATTAGTGACTAAAAAACATTTAGTCGCCAAAAGTAATACAAAAATACCGACTAATATTTTAGTAGGCAAAAAATACAGGTATTAGCAACGAAAAGAGCCTTAGTCGCTGATAACTGACATTAAGCGACTAACATACTAGTCGCCCAAAGGGTACATTAATTCGTTAACTCACATCTTTAGCTACCAAATCTTTTGTCGTTAAAAAATTAAAATATCTACCGCGACGAAAATTAGTAGTCGCCAATAGTTCTATTCAGCTACTAAATTTTTTAAGTCGCGGAAAGGTGGATTCTTGTTTAGCTACTACAAATTTTAGTTGCCTATGATTTTTTTATTATGTTTGGCGACTAAAAAGTTAGTCGCCAAAAGTGTTTGAGTTTTAGCTACTAAAGAGTTAGTCCCCATAACTGTTTTTCCATTTATTTTGGCTACTAAAATTTAGTCACCAAAAGTGTTTTGAGTTTTAGCTACTAAACATTTAGTCGCCATACTGTTTTCGATTCGTTTTGGCTACTAAATATTTAGTCGCCAAAAGATTTATTTCTTTTTGGCTACCAATTGTTTTGTCACCAAAAACGTCATTTTATATATATATATATATATATATTTTTTTGTTTCATTTTAATAAATTTCGTCCGAACCTATATGTATCCACTGCAACCTGTAATAGGTATACATATATATATTTCACTTATTTCGTAATGCATGTTTCACTTACAACCATGAAACAAAAAGAACACCTGCTAATGTAAACTTATGTACGAACCAACTATATATATCCAATTACATAATAACGTCATACATTCCAAATACGTTACCAAACAAATGTCCTCTATACACAATATTTTACTATACTATGCATTATAATGACCATTTGACAAGGTACAAATTACCATGGTAATATGTACCACGACAAAGGTAATCTATGTAATACCACTAGAGCAATTAATACAAGCTCCAAAAATACTATGTACCCCCGCAAAAAAATTATATGTACGATGCATCGATAGTCCACACAAAAAGTATAGGACGACAAAAACCAAGGACTAATTCAGAACTGTGAATTGTCTTCTGGACAAAAAATAGAAGATCCACATGTCAACGCCAAAAAGCCATCTACACAACAAAAATTACACCCTTAGTTCCATTGTAAACAAAAATTGTAAACGGAAAGTTTATAGCCATCTACAAAACACAAATTTGAAAGGATGTCAATTGTAATTGAAATTGTATTTAAATACAGTTTGGAATTTAGAATTTGAATATAATTTCTTTGCACTTTAAAAATTTACAGTGCAAGGAATTTCCCAAGTCAGCCGCAAGTCAAGTTTAGTCTAATGTGTAAACATATATATATTTTTGTTCATAAATGTACATATATAGAGATGCTTATTATAGAACATAAAATTGTAAGCTTTAATATATAAGCTTTAAATATATTTTATAAGCTTTCTAGCCATATCTCACGCCAACCCCCCAACGTAC
This sequence comes from Camellia sinensis, assembly GCF_004153795.1. Lineage (NCBI taxonomy): Eukaryota > Viridiplantae > Streptophyta > Magnoliopsida > Ericales > Theaceae > Camellia > Camellia sinensis. The sequence goes on along the minus strand of NW_021025746.1, from coordinate 1,510,211 downwards.
GTGTGCTAATTACGTCCCGTCTGACCCCACAGGTCCTATTTGACATGATGAAGCTACCCGTGCCATCCTACAGTTGTTTGGGGGCTGCTTTCAATTTTCGGCTCTCGAAGGCCTTTTCGGCTAAGTTTATGGCATTTCTAACGTAACTCCCAACATACGTGTGCTAATTACGTCCCGTCTATCCCTATAGGTCCTATTTGACACGAGGAAGCTACCCGTGCCATCCTACGGTGGTTTGGGGGCTGCTTTCTATTTTCGGCCTCGAAGGCCTTTTTTCGGCTAAGTTTATGGCACTTTTCATGCCAACTCCCAACGTACACGTGCTAATTACATCCCGTCTATCCCCACAGGTCCTATTTGGCAAGAGGTAGCTAACCCGTGCCATCCCTACAGTGGTTTGAGGGTTGTTTTCAATTTCGGCCCTCGAAGCCTTTTTCAGCTAGTTTTTGGCATTTTTCACGCCAACTCTCAACGTACACGTGCTAATTACGTCCCATCTTGTCCCACAGGTCCTATTTCACATGAGGAAGCTACCGTGCCATCCCTACAATTGTTTGGGGGTTGCTTTCAATTTTCGGCCCTCGAATGCCTTTTCAGCTAAGTTTATGGCGTTTTTCATGCCAACTCCCAACGTACACGTGCTAATTATGTCCGTCTATCCTATAGGTCCTATTTGACATGAGGAAGCTACCCGTGCCATCCTACTGTGGTTCGGCAGCTGCTTTCTATTTTCATCCCTCGAAGGCCTTTTTTCGGCTAAGTTTATAGCGTTTTTCACGCCAACTCCAATGTACACGTGCTAATTATGTCCTGTTTGTTCCACAAGTCCTATTTGACAAGAGAAAGCTACCCGTGCCATCCCTACAGTGGATCGGGGGCTGCTTTCAATTTTCAAACCTCGAAGGCCTTTTCGATTAAGTTTTTGGCATTTTTCACGCCAACTCCCAACGTAACACGTGCTAATTACGTCAAATCTGTGCCCCACAAGTTCTATTTGACATGATGAAGCTACCCGTGCCATCCCCGCAGTGGTTCGAGGGCTGTTTTCAATTTTCGGCCCTCGAAGGCCTTTTTCGTCTAAGCTTATGGTTTTTTTTACGCCAACTCTTAACGTACACGTGCTAATTATGTCCGGTGTCCCTATAGGTCCTATTTGCACGAGGAAGCTACCCGTGCCAACCGGACAGTGGTTCGGGGGCTGCTTTCTATTTTTGGCCCACAAAGGCCTTTTTTCGGTTATGTTATGGCATTTTTCACGCCAACTGCCAACGTACACATGCTAATTACATCCTGTCTGTCCCACAGGTCCTATTTGACATGATGAAGCTACCCGTGCCATCCCGCCAGTGGTTCGGGGGCTGCTTTCAGTTTTGGCCCTCGAAGGCCTTTTTTGGCTATGTTTTTGGCATTTTTCACGCCAACTCAAAACGTACACGTCCTAATTATGTCTCGTCTATCCCTATAGGTCCTATTTGACACGAGGAAGCTACCCGCTGTCAAACGTATAAGGGTTCGCGGGGTTGCTTTCTATTTCAGCCCTCGGAACGCCTTTTTTTTGGCTATGTTTATGGTTGTTTTCACGCCAAACTCCCAAGTACATCATGCTAATTACGTTTTCGTCAATCCCCACAGGTTCTATTTGACACGATAGAAGCGCTACCATGCCATCCCGAGTGGTTCGGCGGCTGCTTTCAATTTTTGGCCCTCGTAAGGCCTTTTTCGACTAAGTTTATGGCGTTTTTCACGCCAACTCCCAACGTACACGTGCTAATTACGTCGCCGTTATTCCCACAAGTCCTATTCCGACAAAAGGAAGCTACTCGTGCCATCCCTATAGTTGTTCGGGGGCTGCTTTCAATTTTCGGCTCCCAAAGCCCTTTTTCGGCTAAGTTTTAGGCATTTTTCACGCCCACTCCCAGCGTACACGTGCTAATTTGTTCCCGTCTATCACCACAAGTTCTATTGACATGGCGAATTTTTGTACCTGTGCCATCCCCACAGTGTTCGGGAGCTGCTTTTCAATTTTTCGGCCCTCGAAGGCCTTTTCGGCTAACGTTTTATGGGCGTTTTCATGCCAACTCCAACGTACCACGTGCTAATTACGGCCCGTCTAAATCCCTATAGGTTTATTTGACCCATGAGGAAGCTATCACGAACATCCCTACTATCGGTTCAGGGGCTGCTTCTATTTCGGCCTCGAAGGCCTTTTTTCGGCTAAGTTTTGGCGTTTTTCATGCCAACGTAACGTACATGTGCTAATTACATCCCTCTATCCCCACAGGTCCTATTTTACAACCAGGAAGCTACCCGTGCCATCCCTAAAGTGGGTTTGAAGGGCTGTTTCCCAATTTTCCGAACTCTTAAGCCTCTTTCGGCTAAGTTTTTGGCGTTTTTCACGCCACTCCCAACGTACACGTGCTTAATTAGTCCGTCTGTCCCACAGGTCCTATTTTACATGGAGGAAGCTACCGTGCCATCCCTACAGTTGTTTGGGGGCTGTTTTCATTTCGGCCCTCAAAGGCCTTTTCCAGCTAAGTTTAATGGGCGTTTTTTCACGCCAACTCCACAACATACACGTGCTAATTATGTCCCGTCTAATCCTTAATAGGTCCTATTTGACACGAGGAAGCTACCGTACCATCCCTACTATGGTTTCGGCGCACTTTTCTATTTTCAGCTCTCGAAGGCCTTTTTTCGACTAGTTTTTTGGCTTTTTTTCACGCCAACGTCCCCACATACACGTGCTAAATAACGTCCCGTCTATTCCTATTCTTTAGGTCCTATTGACAGAGGAAGCTACCGTGCCATCCCTACAGTGGTTTGGGGGCTACTTTCAATTTTTCGGCCCTCGGAAGGCCTTTTTTCGGCTAAAGTTTTTGGCATTTTTCAACGCCAATCCCAACGGTCACATGCTAATTACGTCTCATCTATCCCCCCAGGTTCTATTTGACATGATGAAGGTCTCATGGCCATCCCCGTAGTGGTTCGGGGGCTGTTTTCACATTTCGGCCCTTGAAGGCCCGCTTTTTCGGCTAATTTATGGCGTTTTTAACGCCTCCAAACGCACACGATCCTAATTACGTCCCGTCTTCCTATAGGTTTCCTATTTGATCAGCAGGAAGCTACTGTGCTTAACAATACAGTGGTTCATGGGGCTACTTTCTATTTTTTTGGCCCTCGAAGGCCTTTTTTTCGGGCTATGTTTATGGCATTTTTCTCGCATTGCCAACGACACGTGCTAATTACGTCCCATTTGTCCCCACGGTCCTATTTTTACATGAGGAAGCTATCGTGCCATCCCTATAGTTGTTTAGGGTTTGCTTTCAATTTTTGGCCTCGAAGGCCTTTTCAACTATGTTATGCGTTTTCACACCAACCTCCCAACGTACATGGATAATCATGTCCTGTCTGTCCCCACAGGGTCGCTTTTGAAATGATGAAGCTACCGTGCCATCCCCGCAGTGGTTCATGGCAGGGGCTGCTTTTTCAGTTTTCAGCCACAAAGGCCTTTTCGGCTAAGTTTTATGGCCATTTTTCACGCCAACTCCAACCGTACACGTGCTATTCGTCCGTCTATCCCTATAGGTCCTATTTGACACGAGAAAGCTACCAATGCCCAAACGTACAATGGTTCAGGGGCTGCTTTCCTATTTCGGCCCTTGAAGGCATTTTTTTGGGCTATGTTAATGACGTTTTCACGCCAACACCCAACGTACACGTGCTAATTACGTTCCGTCTGTCCCCAACATGGTCCTATTTGACACAACGAAGCACTTGTGCCCATCCTCTGTTTTTCTCTAGGTCTGTTCTGTTCTGTCTCTCCAGGTCTGTTCTGGTTCTCTTCTTTCCCTCTTTCTCCAGGTCTGTTCTGTTTTGCTATTTTTTTTTTTTTTTGAAAATTGGCCCCAAAACGACGTCATTTTGGGGCGCAGTAGGGAACGGTTGCAGGGTAGAGCGGCCAAGGATCCGGACTCGGGTTATTGCACATCATTTCTCGCGTGCTGAAACATCTACGCAATAATTGCCACTCCTGCATCATTGCCCGCTGTAGGGATAAGGACTTCACCAAAAAAAAAAAAAAAAAAAATTCTTTACGTCTCATCAAGCTGCATTTGTTGTAGGTTTTTTTTTTTAAAAAAGAGGGGGTAAAAATGTAAATTTAAACCCAAGGGTGGGTGGCATTGTGGTTAAAAGCCCCAAGGTCACAAGTTTAATTCCCTTCCCCCATGGGCCAATCTCCTGAGCGAAGCACAGTTGGTTAGGAGGTTGGACCTCAAGTTGTCTAATCAACACTTAGTGTGGGTTCAATGCTCCCCCGCTGTGCGAGTCCTGACTTAAGCGGAGTTTGTCTTGGGAGGTCAGGGCAAGTTCCCAGGTTATAGTCTCCTCGCTCAGAATAGCTAACAAGACACCCTAGTGATCTCTACAAGGGGCGCTGCCTTGGATCTGTGAGAGGGTAGGGAGGATTTTCATGTAACAAAAAAAAAATGCAAATTTATACTACTAACTATTATTATATTACGTTTTTTTCTTAAAATATCAAAAAGGACAAATTACACTAATAGTTTCTATAGTTTGGGGCTTGTGTCACTTTAGTCCCTGACTTTTCAATTGTAACACGTTTGACCATTAATTTTAAATCTTATTCCAAATAAGGACAATTGAACATACCATTGCTTAATTTCAAGAGCAAAATCGTCAATTTGATAAAATATAAACTAATTTGACAAAAATAAATGTCAAAAAAATATTTTAAAATATTTTAAAAATTATTTCTACCCACCAAAGATAAAATTATGTAAAAGTGATAAAAATTAATAAAAACTACATGATTTAATTTTTTAAAATTAATTTTACATGATCATCACCCAAATACATAATAAAAATAATTTGGTAAAAAAAAACAGTAAATGTCTAAAAGATTTTTCAATTTTATATAATTTTATCTTTAGTAGCTAGAAATAATTTTTAAAAATTCAAAAATAATTTTTTGACATTTATTTTTGTCAAATTAATTTATATTTTATCAAATTGACGATTTTGCCCTTGAAAAATCTAATAGTATCTACAATTGTCTTTATTTGGAACAAGATTTAAAATTTAGGGTCAAATATGTCACAATTGAAAAGTCAGAAACTAAAATGACACAAGTCTCAAACTATAAGGACCGTTAGTGTAATTCATCCTATCCAAAAAATTATATCAAACATATATTTTTTTTAATCTACTTTTTTAATAAAAACCTTGTTTGGGAACATATTATTTTAGTAATTTTTTAATTTTTTACAAAAAGATATGCAGAAAAATAAGGAGTGATGTGATAATTTATAGTAACTTTTTTACTATTTAGTTAAATAAAACTGAAAATTATCAAACGAAATAAAAAAAAAGATAAAAAAGTTATCCCAAACTATTACTTGGTTTATGCCAATCAACTACAAATTAGCCCAAGATGGCATGGGCTAAAATGGGGCTATCAAATTAATATTGTTATAAAAAGATAAAACAAATTAAGAAATTAATAAGATAAAATGTTACATTCAAATTATAATCATTTTATTTTTTCTTTTACAAAAGTTAAAAAAAGTTAAAAAATCTATCTCAAACAAGACTTTTTAACCTAAATTAAAATAATTAAAAAGCTAAAAAGCCAACTCATTTTCAAAACCAAACCTATAGTGGAATTAAAATATTATTTTTTAGGGGAATTTATCAGAAAGTCCCATATGGTGAAATTGTATTCTATTTGGTCCCACGAATATTTTGTTTGATTGGGCAGTGTATGATAGTAGAGATAGCTTATTGATAACTCCTTTTTTGAATTACATTGTTATGTGGGGGATAAATATGCCCTCACATCAATTATGGGCTGTTATGTTTTCATTTTGGTATATGTAATCCCACGTTTGGTGGGGCAGGTGTAGGTGTGATAGTGTATTCCATTGGTACCTATGTTTGACGCCAACAGTGCAACAGTCCACTGATATGCTCAAAAAGAAAAACAGAGGGATCACACACATTGGATGTGGGGAACCTTTGATGGGCTTTTGACCATACTTTCTCCAGGAGTAATCATCCGGTGGTATGTCGGCCAACTTCACACTTATTGCCGCCGCGAAATTGATCGTCTTCGCTAACTCCTTCCGATCAATAGATCCATTTTTCACTTGGTGATTCTGAGGAAGAGGAGGCAATCTCTAAATCGGCTTCGGACAGTAAACTCTAGGAATTGAACCTTGCTTTTCCTCTACCGACTTTGTTTCATGGGTCCTCTGTTGCTGTTGGTGAAGAGTCACAGGGCCTCTTCTGAAGCGATCGTGATCGGTTCGAGTTCGATCGAGAAACGAAATGAACTATGACGTGAACCCGACATGTGTGCTTCGGCGTCGGTTACCGATATTCTCACGACTCTCGGTCCGGCGGCATTTATCTCCGGCAGCTTTCTCCTCACCTTCGCGGTTTGCTGTCGGTGTTCACTGTACTTCACTATGCTTCGATCCATATCTCTACAGATTTCTCATATTCGCATTGAAAGGCACAGAGAATAAGAGCGTGAAATAGTGGTTGTAGAAACAGAAAAGATTCGTTGAAGATTTGACTTGAAGAGAATAAAGAGAGGTTTTACAGAGAGAAAAGTGTGTTTGAGGAGGAGAAATGTTGAGGAAAGTTACAGAAACGAACCCACTCACTCACTCCATCTATAACGTGGGTTTCAAAATTCGTGAACCCACTCACTCCATGTATAACGTGGGTTTGAACTATAACGTGAACCCACTCACTCCATCTATAATGTGTACTTCTGTGAGTGTTACAAACCTATTAAATTAAAAAAGGTATTAGTTTGTTTTTCCAATCAACGTGACACACAAACACCCATTCACCTTTCCCATACAAACCCACACCAATCAACCAATAATACTACCAGTGGCAAAACAGTCAACAAACAAATTAAGGGACCATCTGGTCACCAAGAAAACATTTAGGACCTTATGGATTACAAGTCCACAAAATAGGATTTACTGGTCAATTCCCCTATTTTTTAACCGAACCAAATATATATGTAACAGGACAAAACACAAAAGGTAAAATGAAAAAGGAAAAAAAAAGCCATCTACTGTGGCAGAACCTAAACTGTCTCTTATTTTAGTAAGATATGATATAATGAAAAATATTACATATTCATAAATTTATATTCACAAACTCACTGTGATAAAAAAGTTGAGCCTATATAGTTGTTAAAAAAAATAATTAAATTGTAACAAATTAAAAGTTAAAATCTATCATATCACAATATTGGGAGTTAAATTAATTTTTTTTTTTTTGGATTCTCAAATATTTTTATTTTTCTTTTAATTAAATTTGTTCTAAAATTTAGACCTAAAAGCTTGATTTGACTTTGAGACTTGGTTTGGAAAATAAGTTGGTTTTTTGACTTTTTGATTATTTTAACTTGAGCTAAAAAGTCTCGTTTGAGATTGACTTTTTGACTTTTGTAAGAGAAAAAAATTAAATGATTATCATTTCAATATGACATTTTATTTTATTAACTTTTTAATTTATTTTGACTTTTTATGACTATTTTAATATGATAATCCCATTTAAGCCCATACCAAACCTAGGCTCAATAGTTAAAATTAATTTTTATCAATTCTTTTTAAAATTACTTAATTTATTTCAAAACTTCCTTTAACTAAAATTAAAAAAAAAAAACTATTTTTTAATCTTTCATCCTTAACAATTTCGTCACATTTAGGTGTAAGAAGGGTAGTTGAAATTTGTAAAATATTTAGTTCGTACTGATTTGATAAAATATTGAGTGAAAAATCTAATTTCATGCAAATTTGATAAAAAAAAACTAGATCTTATTTTACCAAATTTTATTAAAAAATTAATAAAGGATTAGAAATACTTAATGAATGTAATTGTGAGAAAAATTATCTCCATTAGCTTATCTATCAATTTGGTTAGATAGATAATATAGACAAATGAAAGGAAAAAAAAATAAAAATAAAAATTTATGTGTTATACTTAGATAGAAAGTCCTAGAAAGTAATGAAAACTTAAATTTTCTGTACAATTCAAATTAACTTGATAGATAGGCTAACAATTTCTTTTTTTTTTTTTTTTTGGAACCGAGTATTCGGACCAGCACTCATTCGGAATATCACACCTTGACTAATCTCGGGACCCTGAGCTGATCGACTAGGTGAAGACACAGTGACCCACTAGTAGCCAGCTAGGGGTGGGATTCGAATCCGAAACCTAGAAGGAAGCAAACTCTTAACCAATTGAGCTACCCTTACGGGTTTAGGCTAACAATTTCGTAGAAAATATATAGGGATTTTTTTTTTTCCTCACAAATCTTAACACGATTTATTTTATTTTCCTTTGTACCCATGTTTTTCTCTATTTTTTCTACATATTATTTCATAAAAAATTAATTAAAATAACCAACTCCCAAACAAACCCGAAATGAAATCCACACCTAAAAAAAGTTTCGGACCCCCCTCCAAAAAAAAAAATTTCGGGTTCCACATGGTGTTGGTAAAGTATACAGATTCCATTCCCAACATTTTCAAACATAAGACAGGGTGTTTGAGAAAATTGGTTAAAATTGTTTTTGGCTTTTTATAGATTTTTTGGACAAAAAATATGAGATGTAATGTGATTTAAAATGAATTAAAAGTCAAAAATTAACTTTTAATCTGCTTTCCAAAGTGTCCCATAATATGCATCTCTAGACTAATGCTTGTTTGTTTTAGTCCAAAACAGTGGAATTGGACTAATAATTTAGTGAATTACACATAAATTAGATTTATTTTGAAATAATGTCATGCGTAAAAGGTATTCTGAATCCTCTCTAATTCGTATTAACAATATCATGGGATTTGAGTTTAAGGAAATTTTTAATTTCACATAATATTTATTCTCAAAGGACATTTCTCTCAATTTATATTCTAAAAAATTTATAATTTACACACATAATTATTTTAAATATATCATTCTATGATGAAAAAGCAAAAAATGTGCACACCCTTGTTACCCTCACAAGTGTTACTGCTTCCTAAGAAAAATCCTATTAGACCTAGACTTTTTTAATTTTTTCCATGTTGGGGTCCACACGGTGTTGACTGGAGGACCCATCATGCTGGGACAGTATTCCATTATTTACTTCTGTTTCCCGTCATTTTGGTTTTTTTATTTTTTATTTTCTTTTCCTTTACAAACATAACATAATGAGCACATGTAACCTTTCATCTTTTTCTTTTTTTTTTCTTTTTCTTTTTTTTTTCTTTCGAGAAATAACAAATCACTATAAAAGATTAAAAATAATAATAATTATAAGTATATGAGGATTTAATTTTTTTTCCCTCTCTTCTCATTTTCTTTCTCTTTGCCAATACCATAAGCAAGGTGAAGTATCCTTGAGTAATTTTTATGTTGGTTTTTTTAATTATTATTATTACTATTATTTTTCGTTTTTATTAACTTTTTATTTTTAGAATTAACATGATTAGACGAATTTAAAAAGTAAAAAAATAAAATAAAAATTGAATAAAATCATCAAAGATAATTATAAAAAAAATAAATTTGACCTTTTTCTTTGTTCTTTTTTGTGGTCTGTAATGAACTTTTTCTTAGTCATCTATCATAATTTTCTTGTCATACAATTACCCAAGTTAAAAACTAAAGCAAAATGAGAACAATTTTTTTTCTAGATTACACGCCCAAAATTGTTGTCTTTTTTCTTTCAACTTCAAATATGGTCGAATTATCATAGTAAGATCACCATAGAGAAAATCATAGTTGAGGATTTTGATTCAATATGAAAGTGTCAATTGATGAGTAATGTAAAACATTATTCCAAGAGCACCTAATGATTTTCTCAATAGTAAGTATCAACTTTCTATTTTTGTTTTTTGTTTTTTTTTTCTCTCCTTTTTCATAATAGTGTGACCACTCACTAGTTTCACATATCGAGCAAATTATGATATTAAGACTCAAACCTAAGCCTTTCTTAATTGCACCTGAACAACTTACCATTCAAGTTGACCCTCACGAGTAACATTAGTTCTCTATCAAACAAAAGTTCACAAGCACACATCCTACTCCTGTGTTTATGAGAACACTGAGACTATAGGGTTTATAACGAAAAAAATTAAATATTTCCAATATATATGTGTATCTTTTTTTTCATTGGCTAGGAGAAAAAAATAATATCATCATTTTTTGTTTGAAAATTGTGTGTGTTGATTTCTGACCACACTGCCAAATAGGTATTTAGCTGGAGGGCACTGGCATAATAGATCTCGCCCGAACAACCTGTCACAGAAAGATAAGATTCCGACGATGGTTCGTCCACCCGGGGGCACTCCGATGATCAAGTCAGTACTCAGTTATCTCTCAAAGATAGTAAACTGTGCTTAACTCACTAAGCCAGAATACAAAAAGCGTATCTTAGACCCACGAAGGTGCCTTACTTTTATAGCCAGCACAAACCTGATCCCTGTAGAAGCCTAACTTCAATGGACTCTGGCTCAATACTCATCTTGGACTCCCAGCCAGATAGAGATAAACTCCCTAAGAGCCTTATCTTTATCCAGGTTGAGGTCCTCCCCCATTCTAGGACTCTTGTCCCTTATTCGTTCATCTCGGATTCCGATATCTTCGCAGATAACCTCGACCTATCCGAGATAACCTCGGCGCCATGACCAAGACACATGGCACCTCGGCTGGCACTTCGGTGCCACCTTGGTCACGTGTTGTCATTCACAAAAATACGCCCCCACAACTGCCCCCTAGGTTCTATTTCCTCGGCACCCTGAGGTGATGGAACCTACATCGTTTGTCCATATAGCACATCAGCTAAGACTTACTCTATCCTTCAATACCAAGGTCATCACACGTCGGCTCCATATGACCAAGACTGCAGTCTGCTTTACTAATGCCTAAAAACCAAGAACCAAGTTTTTCAAGTTTTTTAACTGAGATCGTCCCTCTAGCTGAGGTTCTCGCTCCATTAAATCAAGAACTCCAAGAGTTCTATCTGCGCATGAGCTGTCATGCATGGTTTCTCAACCGTTTTCCCTACGCGTCTTTTTCTCATTGATCCGTACCTGACACGCACCATCAGGTCGCATCGCTTCTGTACGCGCCGCTTGACAGGCATGTCATCCAAGGCACATTCATTGTGATTTTGCTGCCTTTTCGTGTTTTAACAAAAACACTTTCTCTTTCCGCCTCTTCACTTTTGCCTTCCTTGTTTTCTCTCTGAGTTCAAGCTTTCTCTCTCTCTAAACAAGAAACCACCATTGCCGTTTTCTTAAAGCTTGCTGCTACTGTTTCCGTTCTTCCCCTCCGGCAAAGCATTCACCGTTCTGCTCCACGCACCATCATCGTTTGACTTCGGTGTACCTCATACCAGCGCCATTCTCTTCGGTAAGTCACTGTTTCCCCTCTTTTCAGCTTTTGATTTACTTCAAACTTTATTATGCTTGTATGCTGCCATTGTGAATCCATTCATGTTCTTGAATCTTCATCTGTGTTTTAAATTTCATCATGTTTGTTTGCGATTTTGCTTTTGTCCAATCTTTTTATGGGTATATGTATACACATACTGCTCACACACTTGCTATTTTGCCACTATCCTTGGCTTTGCACATCTGCACACACTTTGTACAATGTTCTTGAATTTCTATTTGTCTTCTTGAGTCTGAATCACTGTTCTTTTGTTTTTTTCTTGCTTTATTTCCATATTCTTGCATTTGATTGCGTAGATTTAGGTTTGGGCTTTGATTTTAGAACTCTGTTCTTTAGGAAAACAAAACCAAAAACTCCTTTAGATTCTCAGAAGCTTTTACTCCAGTGCTCTCTAGGGTTTAGCCGAGGTCCTTTAAACCCACACAAACCACTCTCTTTTGAAATCTTGCACCTTCTCCCTTTAGCTGATGTCATGGGTATGTTTAGGTGCAGGGTGGACACCCCAGAAAAGCTTGAGTACTTTAGGAAAGAGTTCTCCATCCCTGCCGATGTCCATCTTAGGTTGGCTGGGGAAGAGGACTCCATCATGCCCAATGACAACTTCATGCCCTTCCCAGTAGTTGTTTTTATAGAGTGTGGACTTAGGTTCCCTCTAAACATTCTTTTCTGACAAGTCCTTCATTACTATAAGCTTAACCCGATACAATTGTCCATTAACTCCTATAGAGTCATTAATGATATCATTGCTTTAGCTAGCCAAGAAAACGCTAGGATAACACTAGCCGACATCCAATACTGTTATACCATGTGTGGCCTGAAATCAGAAAAGGGCTACATCTATTACCTCAAGCCGAGATCCACTGAGTACAAACTCATTGCCGACCTCCCAGACTTCAACAAAGGTGCTGGAGATGATTATTTCATCGTCTCGGGTAACTGAGAGTTCCTACCTGATGACGACCTTCACCTCTACCCCTTGAGCTGAATAGTGTTTAAAGAAGGTAATGGTAAGAACCAAGCGCCACCTTACATGTTTTTAAGTCTTTATTACTCTATTCCCTTTATATGTTCTAATGTCTGGGTTTTGTAATTGCAGCTCTCCCTCAGCCACCAAAAGATTTCTGTAAGACCTTTTTCCCAAGTAAAGACTTCAAGAGGCTGCTGGACTTGCCAGTCAACCAGCGCAAAGCCCCCCTACTGCTCAATTACATCCCAACCTACAAATCTACCTTGCCCGACGTCCCTAAGAAGAGCAAGTCCCCTCCTTTTGCTACGACTCCGCAAGTTGAATCATCATCAAGGCTATACCAGGGATCAACCTCTGGTCTTGTGAAGCAACCACCAACATTTGCTCCATAATTGATTCCTCCTGCCCAGCGTCAACACCGTTGCCAAGTTCCCATCCTTGCTACTGCAAGCAGAACTTGTAGCCGAAAACGCCAATCCTCTAAGGCGCCGGCTTACGACTCGACAAAACCACCAACTGCACTGCCAACAATCCGCTTCGGGACCAAGGTTACTGTTATCGCCACCACCGAAGAGATGGGCCATGCAAAGATCATTCCGGACAACCTTTTAGCCAACATCCCTAGGGTGGTGCCAGTCTACTCCTTAAGTCCTTCCTAAGCCCAGCCAAAACCCAAGGAAAAGAGGGTTAAAAGGGCCAAGCCCAAGCCCAGTGCCATTGAGGTGGAATCAGAGGATACAATACCCATTTCAAAATTGGCCGAAGTAGAGAAGTTGGCCGAGAAAAGGCTTGCCGAAGCTGAGGTGTCAAACCCGCCTCAACCAAAGAAGCTGAGGTCCAACAGTTCTTCTGACCCTTCTGGGTTTTGTGCCAATGCTCCCTGGAATCCACCTATTATGGTCGGAGACCGGCCACTTCTTGCTGGGGATAGTTCTCTTGACAACCTAGAGGTCGGTGCCATATCCACCGCTGTTCTACTCCCAGGCAACATCAATAAGATGACAGAGCTCTCGGAGTACGAGAACTATGCAATGATGATGTAGTATTGCGTCTTGGTAAGTTCAACACTAGTAATTTTTTATCTAACTTTAACTCTGGTTTTCATACTTTACTAACTTCTTTTGTAATCTTGCAGGCTATCCAGCAGGGGCACTCCCTGGCAGTCAAGGCCAATGATTTCAAGAAAGAGCTGACCAAAAAGACCAAAGAGGAAGCCAAACTTCTCAATTCACTTAATAAAGCCGAGGCTCGCATCCGAGGTCTATTGGATCAGGCCAAGACTGCTAAGCTTTCTTTGAAGATAGCCGAGGACCGCGTCGAGGTGGTAGAGGCCAAGAAACAAGAGGCCCAGGCCCAAATTGAGCTTCAAATAGCTCTGGCCACTAAGGAGGCCGAGATCAAGGTGACCGATGAAAAAGCCTACGCGGAGGGTGCAGCCGATGTACATGAGGAGTAAAAAAGATAAGTGAAGCAGGCATGCAATAAGGGTTACACCCTTGGCTGGATGGCTGCCTTGAAGGAGTTGGCTATCCTTGAGGATTTGCCACTGTATGACGCCAAACGACTGTAGACTCGACTTTCTTCGCGCGTCCCCCTTTCGGAGAGGCGAGAATTGGTCCTACAGTTCAGACTCTTGTCACGGCTCTAAATCTATTCTCACAAAGTGCAATGTGAGACTAATAAACACCAAAGAGTCCAATCCGGCAAATCATTTTGAAAAATCAAATTTTGAATCAAATAATGCCAAAACTAGACTGTTTTTCTAGATTACAGAGCCGCCACCTAAATGTTTTATTTTGGAGAAATTTAGGAAACCCTGACTCATGCCAAAGGCCACGTGTCTATCATCACCAAAGGTACCTCGGCTTGGGAACTTGGGTACGACAGGGGAAGGCCCTGAAATGAGCACCCCCGCTCGCCTAATCAAAGATCGGTCTCTACTACCATGATATGTTGTTTTATAAACCTCATGTGTTCTTATCTAGTTATTAGCTAACTTTACTATGTGATGTACACATACAAGTATAGACTAAATCGCGAGAATTGGAACAAATTCAACTCATATGTTGCTTTCGAAAATGGTTTGAAATTGCCATTCGCAAGTGGGTTAAAGCGCGGATTTGCCACCCTCAAGTGGGCTTAAAACATGATTTTGCCACTTCGTAAAGTGGGCTTAAAAAAACTCACATTCAATGAATTGTTCCAATTCAAGCAACAAAGCCTTCATCCACAGGTATTCATGCAATTAAGCATTTAAGCAAATAGCCTCATGGCAAGCATGCTATCATGGCAACACTCACACTCATGCAAGTATGCTAAAGCATAAAACTTACAGTATACTCCGAGCCAAAACAAAAGCTAGTTAGAAATATGCATGATCCTAACTATATTAAGATGCCTAATGCAACACATACAATAATGCAACTAAATAGGCTCGGCTATCTAAGATGGCATATGCAACACTTTGATAACATACTTTGAAACACGTATTCAAAGAAGTATTGAAATATGATGTAGTTTGAATGATGCGCCGAGCCCAGTGCATGCAATACAAATGAATGATGCAAACATGTGAGCATAAGGTATGCTAATTGAAAATGTCCCTAATCTAACCATCAAAAGCGGTTAAGTAAAAAGGAGAAAGACGTGGGGTTGGAAGACATGCACACACGCACGCACACTTATTACAACATTGCGCCCTCTCAGAGGAAGGTCCGAATAAATAAGCTAAGCTACACTAAGCTAAGCTAATTATTACAAAATGAAAATAATTAACTATTCTAGCTAATTAATTATTACAACACAACTAGCTATGCTAAGCTAATTAAAATAAATTAATCTAATAAAGCAATAAAGTGGCCTCGTGGGTGAGAGAGATATGCATGCTCGGTTGGCTTCGTCCCGAAAAATCCATCACTTTGCCACCAGTTGCCTCTGTTTGCACTCTCCTTGATCCCTGATCATTGAACCAACTTCCAGACTGCCTTTGCCTCAAAACAGGAACACTTTTGCACAAAAATGGACTAGTGGCCGGTCGGCCACAAAAAGTGGCTACCGGCCACCTTAACTGGCCAGTCAGCTACCTCAAGTGGTCGGTCGGCCACTTGCTTTTCCAAACTTCTATTTTTGCTGCAACAGAGAGCAACAGAGGCAAAACAATGTATTTGTAAGGAAATGTGTGTACTGCCACCCTCCTCATCATTTCTCAGGCTCAAAGGAGTATGGCACTTGGCTCTCAAGCCACTAATCAAGCATGTTCATGCATGATGGCCTAAGAACCAAGCTTGTACAACCTTAGTGAATGCGCACATAAGACTCAAATGGCTATCACCTTATCATGCATGATCAAGGGTGACGACGACCAAGAAATGTGACACGTTTCATCACTTGGAGTATGAAACGTCCCACATTTCTTGTGTTTGGATTAACGTCTGATCCAAACACAAGCAATGCAACACAAATGCTTATCTTGATCATGTTTTACTTGTCCAATTCTTGTTTACACATTTTACATTACCAAGCCATTCTTTAACCGGTTAGTCCAATGTAAAAGTCCTCTAATTAGAGAGGGGTCAACCAAAGGAAGGTTTAAGACATGAGAGAGATCATGCCTTTGACTAGTAGAAACCCTCAAAAGAGGATTAAAGCCATTGAGCACGAGCTCTATCTCAAGCTTAAACACAATCATAAGGTTAACCGACTCTCAAAACAAATGAAAAAAATGAAGAAATGAGGGAGGTTACTGACTTTTTGATGTTGAAATGGCATGCCAAATACCTTAAATCATGCAAGCAACACATGCAAGACATGTTCAAAAACCAAAGATATTAAAGCTAGTGAAGAGCATTACACTAGAGACATGCAATACTAAGCTTAAATGGCTAAACCAGCTTTGGAAAGAGCTTAAACATGCCAAATCAGTAGCCAAAACATGTTAAAATTTAGACACGAAAGGCAAGAAAAACATGCTCGCATGTAGGCTCACAAACAAGGCATAAAGCACAACTCTCAAAAGCAATGAAAGATTGGAATATGTGAGAGTGTGACAAAGTTACATGCACTAAAATTACATGTTAAATGATGCTATAGCATGCAATCACCTCAAGCAAAGCATGTTAGAGGCCTTGAAACACAAAGCTAGTGAAGCCATTTACACTACAACCAGGCAAGACTAAACTCATATGACCAAGACCACCCAAAATAGAGCTAAAGCATGCTAAATCAGCAGCTAAAACATGCTGAGATCAAGTCATAAAGAGGTAGAAAATCATGCTCACATCTTAAGCCATCTACACATGCAAACAAGATACAAGGAGGGGAGGCCACCCCCTTCTATTTTGGACCTTAAAACCAACTTTTTACCACTGAAAAACCTCTGAGTTTCAGTGGTTAAAAGTCCAAGAAAAGGGGGTTTGAAAAGCTGTAAAAAGATGGCACAATACTTAGCAAACAAGCTACAAAAGAGGGTGAACCACCCCTAACTGCAAAAAGGCCTTAAACCACCATTTTTAAACCTTAAAAACACAGGTTTTTGTAGTTGAAAACTAGGCCAAAAACAGCATGTAAAGGTGACCAAACAAGTAAATAAAACAAAGCTTAAAAGGGGGTAAGGCTTTACATTTGAAGCACAGCAACAAACAGCAAAGATTCTGAGCCTAAACCAAGCTGAAGACCTCAAACCAAGCTTCAAGGGACCTCAGCTCCAAGGTGAAGGTGTTTGGCTAAGGGTCTTAGTGCAAATGTGTAGAGAAAACTCACTTTCAAGCACAATATATATATATATAGAGAGAGAGAGTGAAATTTTTGCTCACCAAAATTTCTAACCCTCAAAAGGGGAAGAGACCTCCCCTTATATAGAAATTCAAGCCAAAAGCTTGCTTTCATCCCTCCATACACGTGGATGGAGAAGGCTTTCAGTGATTAACAGCTGGCACAGCTGGTACATAAAATATCTAAAAAATGAGAAAATTGGCCGTCGGCCACCTCTCCTAGCCGATCGACCACTTCAAGTGGCCGACAAGAAGGAAAAGTGGCCAACAAGGCCCTTCTCCCCTCCAGGCCAGAGGCACCAAGGTTTGGCCCAAAACAAGGCCAAAACACAGAGGGTTTAGAGGCTCAAAGACAGAGCACTCAGCCGAGAACTTCGGGCACTCAAAACGAGCACAAACATGTACAATCATCGAGTGCGTAAACGATGACGTCTGAGTCTTAAGGTCGGTCAAAAATGGGATGTCTACACCGACTTGTTTTACCACTTCCTCATACTTCAAGCTAATCCAAGGACGAGGTTGAGTCCGAGGAGGATGCCGAGGTCGATACGTCTGAGAAGGCTGAAGCTGCTGGGGCCAAGTCCCTAACTCTGAATGAGCAAGTCCTAGACTTGACTCAGGATGAGAAAGACGAGGTCTTAAAAGGTGCCTCCCCCAAGAAGACTCCGTTCGAGGTGCATACCGTCAAGAAGAGCATCGACCAAACTCTCCAAGAAATTGATGCTGAGCTTGAAGCTTAAAAGACTGCCAAGAAGGTTTCCTAGTTGTTTTCTGAGGCCGAGACCTAGCCAGCCACAGATGCTGAGTAGTCTACCTAGAAGCTTTTATCTTTGTACTTTGTACTTTTTTCCTTTTTGCTTTTGAAACAATGTTAGCTTTAGTTTGGCTGATGTGCCTTTTTTTTGTATTCTGAACAAGTTTATCTTTTGAATGCAAGTTTCCTCATTTCTTCTGAGTGTTTGAATGCCTTTTTTCTCTTATGTATGTTTACCATTTCTATACTTAAAATAATTTTGTATGTCTTCAAAGTATACCTTTATTTGTATAACCTCTTTAGAGTATAATACCTCGGATATAACTTCTTATTTGTTTATCTCGGCCTTGGCTTAACACTTGAAAACATTGTAAAAATGTTTTCACAAGTGTTATTTTAAACTTGCCACTTCACTCTTACTTATTAAGACTTCTGTCTTCTATACTCCCCAAGTTTGGCAACCTGGTCATCTCAGAAAGTACATATGTACTTCTTGTAATATTACCTCGACTTAACTTCAACTTGTAATTTTTTTTGAAAATTTCAACAAGTGTTAAGCCAACTCTAGCTTGTAAATTTTTCCATAAAATTCTAACTCCTAAGCACTTTAAACTTTATTTATTATTCTCCAGCTCTCTGCCTCCTAATGTGAACTTTAAGTTTTGCTTATGTTCACATTAAGCATGTGCCTATGATTTTGTTGCCGAAGTTAGATTCAAACAAATACTAGCTGAGGTTTTCAACCTTAGTTTCTCTGTTAATCTTACTGAAATGCACTTAGTTCCAATTTGAGTTTGATTCTGCCGACATGGCAAGTCTAGGTTAATCTAACTTAGTTCAACTCTATTATATACAAGTATAATTTCAACTCTGCCATATAATGAGTCTAAGTTATTTATCATGTTTCACTTAGAAACATCGCCAACTTAGTTTAACTCTATTATATGCAAGTATAATTCAACTCTGCCATATAATAAGTTTAAGTTATTTGTCATGTTTCACTTAGAAATATCGCCAACTTAGTTCAACTCTATTATATGCAAGTATAATTCAACTCTGCCATATAATAAGTCTAAGTTATTTGTCATGTTTCATTTAGAAACATCGTTAAAGGACTAGTTAGTCGTATTACACAAGTTTGAAATTAAAAATCAAGCTAAAATTTTATTATTACTTCGGCTAATAACATAAACTTTAAAAAACAAAAATCTAATGATAGAAAAAGTTCAAGTTGCAAGTGTTCCAAGGTCTTGGCAACTCTTTGTCATCACTGTCCTCAAGCCGATATGCACTATTACCGGCAATCGAGATAATTCTATAAGGTCCCTCCCAATTTGGGCTAAGCTTGCCCTCTCTGGGATCCTTCTTGTTGCCGACCACTTTCCTCAGCACAAGGTCCCCAACTTTGAATTCTCTTGGGTTAACCTTCTTGTTGTAAGCCCTAGCAAGTTGTTGTTGGTATGCCCCCAACTGAATTGCTGCTCTCTCCCTTCTTTCTTCCAACAGGTCCAGATCTCGGGCCAGAAATACCTCATTAGTTCCATTCTCTACTGGTTCTGATCCCTGGGATGTCGACTTCTAGTGGGATGACTACTTCGGTGACATAAGCCATAGCAAATGGGGATTCCCTAGTTGATTTTCTCGACGTAGTCCGATATGCCCAGAGTACATTAGGCAACTCATCTACCCACTTTCCCTTTGCTGCTTCCAGCCTCTTCTTGATCTCGTCCAGGATTGTTTTATTGAATGCTTTTGCTTGACTATTACTCTAAGGGAAGCTTGGAGTAGAGTAAGAATTCTTGATTTTATACTTTGCATAGAAGCTTTTGATTAGCTTGCTGTCAAACTGCGTACCATTGTCTGCTATTATTTCCCTTGGGATTCCAAACCTGGTGATGATGTTCTTCCATATAAAGTTCTTTACGTCAATATCTCGAATCTTTGGAAGGGGTTCAGCTTCTACCCACTTGGTGAAGTAATATGTTGCTACCAGCAAGAATTTTCTCTGTCCAGTTGCTTGGGATAATTGCCTAACTAGATCCATGCCCCACTGGGCAAATGGCCAAGGGCTGGACACTGGGTTCAAATCTGTTGCTGGTTGATGTATCAAAGGCACAAACCTTTGACATTTCTTGCACTTTCTAACATAGGCTTCAGCATTTTTTTGCATGTAGGGCCGCCAGTACTCCTGAGTAATGGCCCTATGAGCGAGTAATCTGCCCCCAGCATGGCTTCCACATACTCCTTCATCTATTTCATACAAGAAGTCTTCAACTTGTAAGGGATGCACACATCTCAAAACGGGACCAGTAAAAGACCTTCTGTAGAGATGTCCTTCTGTTGTCAGACTGAACCTCGCCAACTTCAGTATGGTCCTATGTGCCTCTTTTCTATCCTCTGGTAGCTTCCCATCTCTAAGGAACATTACTATTGTGTCTATTCAACTTGGGCCCATCTCCAAACACATTGCTTCGTACTCTGTGATCAGTGGTTCCATACTTGGGCCTGACAAATAATCAACCATTTTTGTCCTTGCCTCTCCTGACTTCATTGCACTAGCCAGGTTAGCCAAGGCATCGGCATGGCTATTGTCATCTCGGCTAACCTACTGCAGTCGGCAGTCTCGAAATAAGGCCAGTAGTCTAACAACCTCTTTGACATAGGCTATCATTCTTTCATCTCGGGCTGCATATTCCCCTGTTGCCTGGTTCACAATAAGCTGGGAGTCACAGAAGATTACCACCTTGTCGGTTTCCATTGCTGCTGCCAACTTTAGTCCTGTGATCAGTGTTTCATATTCTGCTTCATTGTTTGAAGCCTTAAACCCTAATCGAATAGATTTTTCTAACATCCGCCCATCTGGCGACACTAGCACTACTCCTGCCCCCGCTTCCTGACGGTTTGAACTCCCATCAACAAATAGGCGGAAGGAGTCGCCGATGTAAATGCCACAAGGTTTGAGTTTCTCTTCTTTCTTCTGCTCTGTTGATGTGGGGTTTTTCATTCCTAGCTGGATTTCTTCTTGTTCACCTGGACATCCTAAACCGTGGCTCACTGGAGCCCGACGTGGGATGGCTCCAGGTGTGAACTCGGCCACGAAGTTGGCCAGAACCTGACCTTTGATTGCTGTTCTGGGTCTGAACTCCAGATCGTATTGGCCCGATACCACTGCCCATCTGGCCACCTTACCTATTAGATCTCCTTGTTGTAGTAGGGACTTCAAGGGGTGTTCAGTCAATACCACAATCTTGTGGGCTTGGAAATAGTGGTTTAACTTCTTAGAGGCCATTATCAAGGCCAACGTCAATTTCTCTAGGGGTAAATACCTGGTCTCTACGCTTGCTAGGGTTTTACTCATATAGTAAATGGCCCTTTGTTCTCCCTTCTCTTCTTTGATTACCACTGCACTCACTGCATGCTCCAAAACCGCCAAGTATAAGAATAGCTCCTCTCCAGGTACAGGATTTGAGAGAACTGGAGCTGTGGTTAGGTATTTTTTTAAGTCGGTCAAGGCGACTTCGCATTCCTCTGTCCACAAGAAATCTGTGGCCTTCTTCACTAAACTAAAAAATGGTCTGCATTTGTCAGAACTTCTACTTATGAACCTATTTAAGGCTGTGGCCCTTCTAGTCAACATCTACACTTGTTTTGCCGATGTTGGGCTCTTCAAGTCCAGGATGGCCTTGATTTGATCTAAGCTTGCTTCAATGCCCCTTCTGGTAACCAAGTATCCTAAGAACTTACCAGACCCAACTCCAAATGCGCATTTCGAAACATTGAGTCAGAGCTGATATTTTCTTACGATGTCAAAAATTGCCTTCAAGTTGACCAGATGATCCTCAACTTCTTTGGTCTTCATGACCATGTCATCAATGTATACTTCCACTATTTTGCCAATTAGATGTCTGAACATCTTGGTCACTAACCTCTGGTAGGTTGCTCCTACATTTTTCAACCCGAAGGGCATCACTTTGTAACAATACATCCCTTTTGGGGTGGTAAATGCAGTCTTCTCCTCATTAGGGGGTACCTTGCTATCTGATGGTACCCCCTGTATGCGTCCAGGAAGCTTATCCTTCTATGTCCTGAAATGGAATCCACCAATTGATCGATTTTGGGGAATGGGAAACTGTCTTTAGGACAAGCCTTATTCAGGCTAGTAAAGTCCACGCAGACCCTTCACTTCCCATTCTTCTTATTCACAACAACTGTCTTTGATAGCCAAGTTGGGTAGTTTTCTTCTCGAATGGCTCTGGCCTCCAGCAGTTTATCCACTTCCTCTTCCACTGCCTCAACATGCATTAAGGTCGGTCTTCTTCCTCGTTGGATGATAGGGGTAGCCGACCTGTCTAAATTCAGACTATGGCAACTGACCTCGGGGTCAATGCCAGGCATCTTGTATGGAGTCCAGGCGAACACCTTTATGTTTGCTCGTAAGAACGCTTTTAACTCCCTTTCCTCCTCCTCGACCAAACCTGAGCTGAGAAGGAAGAAGCATTCTTCATCCTTTTGTTGGACCAGGATCTTCTTTAAAGCTTCCTCGCTTTTGTCGACTAGTTATTTGCCGGCGTCATCCAGGACCTCTATGTCTTCGTCCTCAATCTCTACTGTTTTTGTTTCTCGTACGTTGCAGATAGATTTCATTGTTGCCATGGAGCAATTCTTTCCCTGCACCTAATCCCCTCTGATCTCTTCAATTCCATTCTCTGTTAGGAACCGCAACAACTGGTGTAGTGTAGAGGGAATAGCCTTCATTGCGTGCAACCATGGCCTTCCCAAGATAACATTGTAAGGGGAGGGGGTGTCAATGATTGTAAACTGTGTGCTTACTTTCCTGGTGCCTACCTGTACCTCCAAATTTATTGCCCCTAAGGGCCATGTCGGCGTTCCATTGAAGCCGACCATTGGATTGTTCCAGATCATCTTGGTAAAGGTGACATACATGATGTCACAAGAGCTGCCTTGATCAATTAGAATGCGCCTTACCTGGAATTCTCTAATCTTCAGGGATATCACCAGAGCATCGTTGTGTGGATGTTGCACCATGTCTAGGTCTGCTTCAATAAAGGACACCATTGGTCCCTGGCACTCGTCTGCCCTAGGCCTTTTTTGCTGGACCTGATACACATGTTGTAAGTGTTTCACCCTCTGAGTCTCCCCACATATCTCGTTATCAAAGACCTTCGAATGAATTACATTGATCACTCGAGGTCCATCTGCTGGCGGTGGTGCCGGTGGAGGTGGTGCTGTCGGTGCTTGGGGCAGCCTTGCTTGCTCTTCCCTTGTTCTGGCCTCATCCACTAGGTCTTCTAGATGTGTCTTCAGGGCTCTGCACCCCTGAGTCAGGTGCCCATCCTCATTGTGGTAGGCACAGTGTTTCTCCAGGCTTCTTCCCATAAATTCGCCAGGGATCTTCTCTGGTGCTCTATAATAAGGCTGATTCTTGATTCTTGATTCTTTCTGGGACTTTGTAAATCGGGATCCGGAACACTGTGGTGACTGCCTATGCAGCCCTTAGTCCTATTTCTTGTCTATTAAAATTTGTATTACCTCGGCCTTGTTTCGGCGAGCCATTTCTCTTCTCTTGCTTTGACGCCTTTGTCCCTGGCGTGTCTTCCTCCGCTCTCACGTATTTCTCGATCCTGGCTATAGACAACCCATTTTTGACCGACCTTAAGACTCAGACGTCACCGACTGAGCGTGTGGTGATTGCGCATATTGTGCTCGTTTTGAGATTTCGGAGTTCTTGGCCAAGAGCCTTACCTCCGGACCTCGGGGACCCTTTATGCTTTGACTCGGTCTGCGGACCAAGTTTTGTTTTCTCTTCCCAGAGGGAGGGAGAGGTCTTGTAGACCATATCTCAGTGGTTGTAGACTACTTTTTGTGATCGTAGGTCACTGTTCCCGTTTGGAGACTAGTTTTTGGTTTTCGGAGCCGTCGGCCGTGCGCCTCGGTTCGGGACCACTTAACATTCTCTGTTTGGCACGATTTTTGGAACACACCTTGTTTCCTATGTCTAGAGGAACACTGTGGACCGGGAGACCACTTTTGTGGTCGTACGCCACCTTTTGTGCTCAACAGCCAGTTTTTGAGGCCCCCGGCCGCGCGCTTTGCCTCCTGAACTCTCGTTTTGCATCCGTGTTGGTTCATTTTTGGCATGAACCTTG
Source organism: Camellia sinensis (assembly GCF_004153795.1). Classification (NCBI taxonomy): domain Eukaryota; kingdom Viridiplantae; phylum Streptophyta; class Magnoliopsida; order Ericales; family Theaceae; genus Camellia; species Camellia sinensis. Next base: position 1,486,073 of record NW_021025746.1, on the reverse strand, counting down.
TTTTCCTTGTTTGGGAGGTGGTACAAGGGTGGGAGACCACCTTATCTCCTTGGAGACCACTTTTTCCCGCTAGCTGGTTTTTTTGTCGGGAAACTGGTTTTCTTGATCTTTGGGCCACATTTTCTGGTTTCCCACCCCACCATTGGCTTGCTTTCAATGTGGTGACCACCATATGCATTGGCCGACCAATTTTTATCTGGGAGACCACTTGACCTGGTCGGCCGACCAGGGAAAATGGTTGGCAGACCACCTTTTCTGGTCGGCTGGTTTCCTCATGTTTTGTCAAATTGTGTGGATGCCAGTTGTGCCAGCTGGAAGGCACAGACTGTATCTTCCATACACGTGTATGGAGGATTTGTAACCAAGTTTTTAGCTTCTTGAGGAAGCTTTGGCTTCAAACCTCTATAAGAGTGGCCCTCCCTCTCCTTTCACCAGGTTCTGAATTTGGTCTAAGGCTTGAGCATATATCTCTCCATATATCTCTCTCTTTCTCTCCTTATATTGTGGTTTTGCTTCACACTTGTGCCCACAACCTCTCTTACCTTATAGCTGAGTTGTTAGAGGGTCTTGACGGAGTTCAAGAGTTGGTTTTTGGTCCCAAAACTTGCTGGTTTTGCTGAGCTTCAAGGGTAACTCATTTTTCCTCTTTTTAAGCTCTATCTTGATCATTATCTTAGCCATACTTGCATGCCTCTTTAGGCTTTGTTGTCAACTGAAAAAAATTCATATCTATATGTTTTTCATGTTTGTTTAAGGCTCTTTTGGTGTTGAGGGTCATCTACCCTCTTGCATGCTCTATTTAGCCTTGTTTTGTGCCATGTCATGAGACCTTTGTGTTGATCTTTGCTTGGCCTTTTAGCTACTGAAATACAGTGGATTTTCAGTGGTTGGCATGTGGTTTTGAGGGCCTAAATCAAAGAGGGGAGACCCTCTCTCTTTAGGCCTTGTTTGTTTGCATTTTTGGCCCTTCAAAGGAGCACATACTTTCATACTTCCAAGGCTTGGTTCAGGCCCTTTTTGGTGACTTTTGGGACTTGCCTAGACTCTGTCTATAGCTGGTTTGGTCACCTTGTGTGTGCCTCTTGCATGTGTAGAATAATCCCTTTCATGGCTTATCAAAGTAGCACCTCATTCTTGCATGTATTGGTCATGTTTTAGTGGGTTTTTGGCCATCATTTGGCATGCCATGATTCTATTTTTGGCTGGTTTGGTAGCCTCTCATGTGCTTCATATGCTTGTAGTGTAAATCATGTTAACTAGCTCGAAATGCATGATGTTTTGGCCCTCTATTCTAGCATATTTTGGCCATGCTCCAAACTGATTTTGTTCATATTTTGGGCTGACTTAGCTCTTTTGTGAGGCCCCTTGGTTGAATGGTGCTTCCCATGCATGCTTGTAGTGTAATACCCTTGACTAGCTTTGAGTTTGGAGGTCCCTTGCATGCTTAACTTGAGCTATTTACATGTTTTGGCATCATTGGGAATGATATTTTAGAGCTTATAAGGGTGCTACACTTCCATATTTTCCATGCTTTAAGTGCTCTTTAGAGTTGTGCATTTATGCCCTATTTGCGAGCCATTGCATAAGATTCACTTTTGTGCCTTTCAAGCCATCATCCCAACCCATTGTGCTACTGTTTTGGGCCTGCATAGGGTCTTTTTGGGGTTGGTTTCATCATTTGAGCATCGCTTTGCATGCCTATAGTGTAATGCACTTCACTAGTTTCAATGCTTGAGCCGTTTAACATGCGTTGTGTGAGTGGTTTGCATGATTTGGAGCCATTTTGTATGTCATTTCAGAGCTGGAATATGTGTCATTGTATGCCATGTTTCATCCTTTCAATGCTTTTGTAGAGTTGCATTTTGTGCCCTTGGCCTTTGGTTCTTGCATTGTGTATGCTAGCATGAGTTTTGGAGTCTTGTTTTCATCATGTATGGCCACTGATTTGGGTGTGGCTGAGGCTCATCCATTTTGGTTTAAGTCCATTTTGCATTGAGTGTGCCATTGTAGTCCATAGCATTAAGTATGCCATGTTGTCGTATGATTGATCATTGCATTGTGCATGCCTTGTTCATCTCATTGTGTATGTTAGTTTCTATGTACATTGTGTATGCTAAGTGTCACGTGCATTGAGTATGCCATTGTCAGTTCATAGCATTGTGTATGCTAGTTGCATGTTTGCATGTCATCCTTTGCATGTTTGCATGACTTAGTTGCATTGCATTTAGGTTGCGTACTTGGAGTCGTATCGTGCATGCCATGTTTGTTGCATTGTGTTTGGGATAGGAGTTAGCCCAAACATGGGAAACGAGGGACGTTTCATACTCGAAGTGATGAAACGTGCCTCGATTCCCGGTCGCCGACACTCTTGACTACACATGATGGAGTTTAGGCATTTATGTGTTCACATGTGCATTGATTCTATATTAAGTTGTGCAATTCGGTTCCTCAGCCATCATGCATCGAGATGCATGATTGGTGGCCCGAGGATTGAGACCTACACTCCCTTGAGCTTGTACAATGATGGGGAGAGTGGTCATGCACACATATGTTGAAAATACCTTGCCATGCCTCTCTCTTGCTCCTTGTTGCAGAAAACCAGAAACCAAAGGCAGAAACTGGTCGGCCGACCAGCTTTTCTGGCAGGTCGACCACCCCTTTTGGTTTCTCCTACAAAAGGTGGTCGGCAGGTGGTCTCCAAGGCCAATAGCTGGTCGGCAGCCTTTCCACAGATTCCCAGGGTGAAGTTTTAGCCTTCTGGAGCTTTGTGCAAGTTTCTGAGATCAATTGCAAACAAAGGCGAGTTGGGGCATCGTGATGGATTTCTCGACAAGGCGACTTGAGCATGCATGCATCCTTTATCATTCAAGGCAGAGCTGAAGTAGTCCACATTCATGTAGTTTGCATGCTAGTTTAATTGCTTACTTAGTTTGTTAATTAATTAGAGTTGTGTAATAATTAGCTGTAATTTATTATTCATTTTGGTTGTGTAATAACTAGCTTAATTAGATTAGCTTAGGTTAGCTAGTTGGTTTTGTATTATTTATTCGGACCCTCCATCGAGAGGGCGAATTTTGTAATAAGTGTGCGTGAGTGTGTGAATGTCTTCCAACCCCACGTCTTTCTCCCTTTTACTTACCTGCTTTTGATGGTTAGTTCTAGGTCATGTTTCAATTAGCATCCTTATGCTTGCATGCTCGCATTCATTCATCTGTCTTGCATGCACCGGGCTCGGTGCATCATACTAACTGCATTGTATTTCAATTCCTGTTTGAATACATGTATCAAGTTACATTTCACATGACATTTTAGAATAGCCGAGCCTATCTTAGTTGCATTTTGCATGTGTTGCATTAGACATTCTTAACATAGCTAGGATCATGCATGATTACTAATTATCTTCTATTTTGGCTTGGAGTACTCGATGAGTGTTTATGCTTTAGCATCTTTGCATGTGTGTGAGTGACTGCCATGATAGCATGCTTGCCATGAGGCTATTTGCTTATGTGATATAATTGCCTGAATGCCTGTGGGTGAATGTTGGATTACCTGAATTGGAATAATTCATTGATTGCAAGTTTTAAGCCCACTTGAGAGTGGCAAATCGCCATGTTTTCTAAGCCCACTTGGGGGTGGCAAAATCTGCATTTTAGCCTACTTGCGAGTAGCAAACCGCTTTCAAAAACAAACATGAGATGTTTTGTTCCAACTTAGACGATGCAGTCTATACTTGTATGCTGCGCGCATCACGTAGCAATTCTAGGCTAATAAACCGGAATAAGAGCACATATGTTTTCAAAAACAAGATATCATGTTTAGTAGTGGCCGATCTTTGATCGGGCGAGCGGGGGTGCTTATTGCATGACCTTCCCTAATCGTACTTAAGTTCCCGAGCCGAGGCAACTTTGGTGATGACGGACACGTGGCCTTAGGCACGAGTCAGGGTTTCCTAAATTCCCTCAAAATAAAATATTTAGGTGGCGACTCTGTATCTGGCAAAGCAGTCTATGTTTGACACTTCTTTCTTAAAAATCAATTTTTCAAAATGATTTGCCGGATTTGGACTCTTTAGGTATTTATCAATCTCGTATTGCTCTTTGCGAGATCAGATTAAGAACCGTGACATTTAGTCCGAACTGTAGTGAGCCCAATGAACAAAACAGGATTTTTCCGAGACGTTCGGGCGCGTCTACACTGGCCATAAGTTCTTCCATACTTTTTGGCAATGTCTTTGCCAGTGACTTTCGAAGCAAACAGTCATCGTTCAGGCCGTTCTTAAAAGACACAACCGCCACCTCTTGGTTACACCCCGGTATTCGGTTAAACACCTCATAATACCTCTTGGCATAAGCCTTGAGGCTTTCATCCTCACCAATTCTCAAAGCCATCAAGGAGTCTACCCTTAATGGCTGCAGTTTGTTTGTAACAAATCTGGCCACAAACATCTCCGCCATTCTAGCTTTTCACAGTTCCTTTCGGCAACTTGTGAAACCAATCTGATGCGATTTCCCCAAAGGATGAGGGGAACACCTTGTAGAGCAACGACTCATTCCTGGTGTATAGTGCCATCAAGTTCAAGTATAAGCTGACATGAAAGTTGGGATCAGACTTACCGTCGTATATTTAGAATCTTGGCATGTGGAACCTTTTCGGGGCCTCAAACTTGTCTAATTCCACCGAGAACGGTGTTCTCGGCTTAACCGGAGATGTTACCTCGGCATCCTGTCGCTTCCTCTGGAGGTAATCCCTCAAATCCTCCTTAGTTCGTCCAGGAGCTCGGCTGTCAACGGATTTCAGCCTTTTTGGTGCACTGCTCCCGATGTCGTTATGAGTCCTTTTGGACCTCCCTCCATTCGTCTTGTCAAAGCAAAGCTCCTTCCCTTGAAATGTTCTTTGGCGTAGGTTTCTTTGGCACGATGTCTTCTGAGACTCTCCTCTCATCGATTCTCCTCACCCGACTTCCCGCGAAGGCCGATGCTAATGCTTCCTTACCCTGTCATGCTGAGGGACTACGGGGATTGCTTTCTGCCCCCCTTTCTGAGCATCATTTTTGGCCACTAGAATCGGCGTGTCCTCTAATGGGAATGATGGTTGCATGACGTTGTTCTGAATTATGAAATTGACAACCGATTGCAGGTCGGCCAATTTGTTTGCCATCCCCTTCATCTCGCTGTCCCTCCTCAGGCATCTATCTTTCTATACCTGGAGGTCGCTTTCATTGTAATACCCGCCTTGATATGCTTTCTTCAGTACATCTCCCTCTTGGCCGATGTCCTTTTCTACGGGATTCTTATCCCGAGGTTTTTCGTTACAGTTGTCCTCCTCTACGTTAGGTTCGGCGTTTTTACCACTCTCACTAGGGATGTCGCCCCCAATTCTTTTTTTCTACCCGTCGTTGGTCATCTATTTTTCTTGCGTTACCTTCGAATGAATTACATTGATCACTCGAGGTCCATCTGCTGGCGGTGGTGCCGGTGGAGGTGGTGCTGTCGGTGCTTGGGGCAGCCTTGCTTGCTCTTCCCTTGTTCTGGCCTCATCCACTAGGTCTTCTAGATGTGTCTTCAGGGCTCTGCACCCCTGAGTCAGGTGCCCATCCTCATTGTGGTAGGCACAGTGTTTCTCCAGGCTTCTTCCCATAAATTCGCCAGGGATCTTCTCTGGTGCTCTATAATAAGGCTGATTCTTGATTCTTGATTCTTTCTGGGACTTTGTAAATCGGGATCCGGAACACTGTGGTGACTGCCTATGCAGCCCTTAGTCCTGTTTCTTGCCTATTAAAATTTGTATTACCTCGGCCTTGCTTCGGCGAGCCGTTCCTCTTCTCTTGCTTTGACGCCTTTGTCCCTGGCGTGTCTTCCTCCGCTCTCACGTATTTCTCGATCCTGGCTGTAGACACCCCATTTTTGACCGACCTTAAGACTCAGACATGACTGACTGAGCGCTCGATGATTGCGCATATTGTGCTCGTTTCGAGGTTTCGGAGTTCTTGGCCGAGAGCCTTACCTCCGGACCTCGGGACCCTTTGTGCTTTGACTCGGTCTGCAGACCAAGTTTTGTTTTCTCTTCCCAGAAGGAGGAAGAGGTCTTGTAGACCATCTCTCAGTGGTCGTAGACTACTTTTTGTGGTCGTAGGTCACTGTTCCCGTTTGGAGACTAGTTTTTGATTTTCAGAGCCGTTGGTCGTGCGCCTCGGTTCGGGACCGCTTAACATTCTCCGTTTGGCATGATTTTTGGAACACACCTTGTTTCCTAAGTCTAGAGGAACACTGTGGACCGGGAGACCACTTTTGTGGTCATACGCCACCTTTTGTGCTCAACAGCCAGTTTTCGAGGCCCCCGGCCGCGCGTTTTGCCTTCCGAACTCTCGTTTTGCATCCGTGTTGGTTCATTTTTGGCATGAACCTTGTTTTCCTTGTTTAGGAGGTGGTACAAGGGTGGGAGACCACCTTTTCTCCTTGGAGACCACTTTTTCCCGCTAGCCGATTTTCTTGTCGAGAAACTGGTTTTCTTGATCTTTGGGCCACATTTTCTGGTTTCCCACCCCATCATTGGCTTGTTTTCAATGTGGCGACCACCATTTGCATTGGCCGACCAGTTTTTATCTGGGAGACCACTTGACCTGGTCGGCCGATCAGGGAAAGTGGTTGGCCGACCACTTTTCTGGTCGGCTAGTTTCCTCCTGTTTTGTCAGATTGTGTGGATGCCAGTTGTGCCAGCTGGAAGGCACAGATTGTATCTTCCATACACATGTATGGAGGATTTGTAACCAAGTTTTTAGCTTCTTGAGGAAGCTTTGGCTTTAAACCTCTATAAGAGTGGCCTTCCCTCTCCTTTCACCAGGTTTTGAATTTGGTCTAAGGCTTGAGCATATATCTCTCCATATATCTCTCTCTTTCTCTCCTTATATTGTGGTTTTGCTTCACACTTGTGCACACAACCTCTCTTACCTTATAGCTAAGTTGTTAGAGGGTCTTGACGGAGTTCAAGAGTTGGTTTTTGGTCCCAAAACTTGCTGGTTTTGCTGAGCTTCAAGGGTAACTCATTTTCCCTCTTTTTAAGCTCTATCTTGATCATTATCTTAGCCATACTTGCATGCATCTATAGGCTTTGTTGTCAGCTGAAAAAAGATTCATATTTATGTGTTTTTCATGTTTGTTTAAGGCTCTTTTGGTGTTGAGGGTCATCTACCCTCTTGCATGCTCTATTTAGCCTTGTTTTGTGCCATGTCATGAGACCTTTGTGTTGATCTTTGCTTGGCCTTTTAGCCACTGAAATACAGCGGATTTTCAGTGGTTGGCATGCGGTTTTGAGGGCCTAAATCAAAGAGGGGAGACCCTCTCTCTTTAGGCCTTGTTTGTTTGCATTTTTGGCCCTTCAAAGGAGCACATACTTTCATACTTCCAAGGCTTGGTTCAGGCCCTTTTTGGTGACTTTTGGGACCTTCCTAGACTCTGTCTATGGCTGGTTTGGTCACCTTATGTGTGCCCTTTCGTGGCTTATCAAAGTAGCACCTCATTCTTGCATGTATTGGCCATGTTTCAGTGGGTTTTTGGCCATCATTTGGCATGCCATGATTCTATTTTTGGTTGGTTTGGTAGCCTCTCATGTGCTTCATATGCTTGTAGTGTAAATCATGTTAACTAGCTCAAAATGCATGATGTTTTGGCCGTCTATTCTAGCATATTTTGGCCATGCTCCAAACTGATTTTGTTCATATTTTGGGTTGACTTAGCTCTTTTGTGAGGCCCCTTGGTCGAATAGTGCTTCCCATGCATGCTTGTAGTGTAATACCCTTGACTAGCTTTGAGTTTGGAGGTCCCTTGCATGCTTGACTTGAGCTATTTACATGTTTTGGCATCATTGGGCATGATATTTTAGAGCTTATAAGGGTGCTACACTTCCATATTTTCCATGCTTTAAGTACTCTTTAGAGTTGTGCATTTATGCCCTATTTGCGAGCCATTACATAAGCTTCACTTTTGTGCCTTTCAAGCCATCATCCCAACCCATTGTGCTACTGTTTTGGGCCTGCATAGGGTCTATTTGGGGTTGGTTTCATCATTCGAGCATCGCTTTGCATGCCTATAGTGTAATGCACTTCACTAGTTTCAATGCTTGAGCCGTTTAACATGCGTTGTGTGAGTGGTTTGCATGATTCGGAGCCATTTTGTATGTCATTTCAGAGCTGGGATATGTGTCATTGTATGCCATGTTTCATCCTTTCAATGCTTTTGTAGAGTTACATTTTGTGCCCTTGGGCTTTGGTCCTTGCATTGTGTATGCTAGCATGAGTTTTGGAGTCTTGTTTTCATCATGTATGGCCACTGATTTGGGTATGGCTGAGGCTCATCCATTTTGGTTTAAGTCTATTTTGCATTGAGTGTGCCATTGTAGTCCATAGCATTGAGTATGCCATGTTGTCGTATGACTGATCATTGCATTGTGCATGCCTTGTTCATCTGATTGTATATGTTAGTTTCTATGTACATTGTGTATGCTAAGTGTCACGTGCATTGAGTATGCCATTGTCAGTTCATAGCATTGTGTATGCTAGTTGCATGTTTGCATGTCATTCTTTGCATGTTTGCATGACTTAGTTGCATTGCATTTAGGTTGCGTACTTGGAGTCGTATCGTGCATGCCATGTGTGTTGCATTGTGTTTGGGATAGGAGTTAGTCCAAACACGGGAAACGAGGGACGTTTCATACTCGAAGTGATGAAACGTGCCTCGATTCCCGGTCGCCGACACTCTTGACTACACATGATGGAGTTTAGGCATTTATGTGTTCACATGTGCATTGATTCTATATTAAGTTGTGCAATTCGGTTCCTCGGCCATCATGCATTGAGATGCGTGATTGGTGGCCCGAGGATTGAGACCTACACTCCCTTGAGCTTGTACAATGATGGGGAGAGTGGTCGTGCACACATATGTTGAAAATACCTTGCCATGCCTCTCTCTTGCTCCTTGTTGCAGAAAACCAGAAACCAGAGGCAGAAACTGGTCGGCCGACCAGCTTTTCTGGCAGGCCGACCACCCATTTTGGTTTCTCCCACAAAAGGTGGTCGGCAGGTGGTCTCCAAGGCCAATAGCTGGTCGGCAGCCTTCCCACAGATTCCCAGGTTGAAGTTTCAGCCTTCTGGAGCTTTGTGCAAGTTTCTGAGATCAATTGCAAACAAAGGCGAGTTGGGGCATCGCGATGGATTTCTCGACAAGGCGACTTGAGCATGCATGCATCCTTTATCATTCAAGGCAGAGCTGAGGCAGTCCACATTCATGTAGTTTGCATGCTAGTTTAATTGCTTACTTAGTTAGTTTGTTAATTAATTAGAGTTGTATAATAATTAGCTGTAATTTATTATTCATTTTGGTTGTGTAATAACTAGCTTAATTAGATTAGCTTAGGTTAGCTAGTTGGTTTTGTATTATTTATTCGGACCCTCCGTCGAGAGGGCGAATTTTGTAATAAGTGTGCGTGAGTGTGCGAATGTCTTCCAACCCCACGTCTTTCTCCATTTTACTTACCTGCTTTTGATGGTTAGTTCTAGGTCATGTTTCAATTAGCATCCTTATGCTCGCATGCTCGCATTTATTCATCTGTCTTGCATGCACCGGGCTCGGCGCATCATACTAACTGCATTGTATTTCAATTCCTGTTTGAATACATGTATCAAGTTACATTTCACATGACATTTTAGAATAATTGAGCCTATCTTAGTTGCATTTTGCATGTGTTGCATTAGGTATTCTTGACATAGCTAGGATCATGCATGATTACTAACTATCTTTTATTTTGGCTTGGAGTACTCGGTGAGTGTTTATGCTTTAGCATCCTTGCATGTGTGTGAGTGACTGCCATGATAGCATGCTTGCCATGAGGCTAACTGCTTATGTAACGCAGCTGCCTGAATGCCTGTGGGTGAAGGTTGGCAAGGGTTGGATTACCTGAATTGGAATAATTCATTGATTGCAAGTTTTAAGCCCACTTGAGAGTGGCAAATCACTATGTTTTCTAAGCCCACTTGAGGGTGGCCAAAATCCGCATTTTAGCCTACTTGCGAGTAGCAAACCGCTTTAAAAAACAAACATGAGATGTTTTATTCCAACTTAGACGATCCAGTCTATACTTGTATGCTATGCGCATCACATAGCAATTCTAGGCTAATAAACCGGAATAAGAGCACATATGTTTTCAAAAACAAGATATCATGTTTAGTAGTGGCGATCTTTGATCGGGCGAGCGGGGGTGCTTATTGCATGACCTTCCCTAATCGTACTTAAGTTCCCGAGCCGAGGCAACTTTGGTGATGACGGACACGTGGCCTTAGGCACGAGTCAGGGTTTCCTAAATTCCCCCAAAATAAAATATTTAGGTGGCGACTCTGTATCTGGCAAAGCAATCCATGTTTGACACTTCTTTCTAAAAATCAATTTTTTAAAATGATTTGCCGGATTTGGACTCTTTGGTGATTTATCAATCTCGTATTGCACTTTGCGAGATCAGATTAAGAACCGTGACATTTAGTCTGGACTGTAGTGAGCCCAATGAACAAAACGGGATTTTTCCGGGCGTTCGGGCGCGTCTACACTGGCCATGAGTTCCTTCATACTTTTTGGCAATGTCTTTGCCAGTGACTTTCGAAGCAAACAGTCATCGTTCAGGCCGTTCTTAAAAGACACAACCGCACCTCTTGGTTACACCCGGTATTCGGTTAAACACCTCATAATACCTCTTGGCATAAGCCTTGAGGCTTTCATCCTCACCAATTCTCAAAACCATCAAGGAGTCTACCCTTAATGGCTGCAGTTTGTTTGTAACAAATCTGGCCACAAACATCTCCGCCATTTCTAGCTTTTCACAGTTCCTTTCGGCAACTTGTGAAACCAATCTGATGCGATTTCCCCAAAGGATGAGGGGAACACCTTGTAGAGCAACGACTCATTCCTGGTGTTATAGTGCCATCAAGTTCAAGTATAAGCTGACATGAAAGTTGGGATCAGACTTACCGTCGTATTATTAGAATCTTGGCATGTGGAACCTTTTCGGGCCTCAAACTTGTCTAATTCCACGAGAACGGTGTTCTCGGCTTAACCGGAGATGTTACCTCGGCATCCTGTCGCTTCCTCTGGAGGTAATCCCTCAAATCCTCCTTAGTCCGTCCAGGGGCTCGGCGTCAACGGATTTCAGCCTTTTTGGTGCGCTGCTCCCGGTGTCGTTGTGAGTCCTTTTGGACCTCCCTCCATTCGTCTTGTCAAAGCAAAGCTCCTTCCCTTGAACATGTCGATGTCCTTTGGCGTAGGTTTCTTTGCACGATGTCTTCTGAGACTCTCCTCTCATCAATTCTCCTCACCCGACTTCCCGTGAAGGCCGATGCTAATGCTTCCTTGCCCTGTCATGCTGAGGGACTGCGGGGATTGCTTTCTACCCCCCTTTCTGAGCATCATTTTTGGCCACTGGAATCGGCGTGTCCTCTAATGGGAACGGTGGTTGCATGATGTTGTTTTGCATTATGAAATTGACAACCGATTGCAGGTCGGCCAATTTGTTTGCCATCCCCTTCATCTTGCCGTCCCTCCTCAGGCATCTATCTTTTTTATACCTGGAGGTCGCTTTCATTGTAATACCCGCCTTGATATGCTTTCTTCGGTACATCTCCCTCTGGCCGATGTCCTTTTTTACAGGATTCTTATCCTGAGGTTTTTCGTTTACAGTTTGTCCTTCTCTACGTTTAGCGTTCGGCGTTTTTTTTTTTAATCCTCCTCCCTTTTT
>NW_021025746.1:1444262-1474276 GCF_004153795.1 Camellia sinensis | reverse complement strand
CTCTTTTGCTGGACCTGATACACATGTTGTAAATGTTTTACCCCCTAAGTCTTCCCATGTACCTCGTTCTCATTGACCTTTGAGTGAATCACATTGATCACTCGAGGTCCGTCTGCTTACGGTTGTGGTGTTGGTGGAGGTGGTGCTGCTGGTGTCTGAGGCAGCCTTGCTTGCTCTTCCCTCATTCTGGCTTCATCTACCAGGTCCCTTAAGTGACCTTGTCTTACCAGATCTTCCAGATGTGTCTTTAGGGCTCTGCACCCCTGAGTCAGATGTCCATCCTCATTGTGGTAGGCACAGTTCTTCCTAAACCTTCTTCCCATGAATTCACCAGGAATCTTCTCTAGTGCTCTATAGTAAGGTTGGTTCCTGATCCTTTCTAGGACTTTGTAAATCGGGATCCAGAATACTGTGGTGACTGCCTGTGCAGCCCTCAATCCCGTTTCTTATCTATTAAAGTTTGTATTAGCTCAACCTCGTTTGAGTGAGCCGTTCCTCTTTTCTTATGTTAACGTTTTTGTTCCCGACGTGTCTTCTTCTGCTCTTGCATATTTCTCGATTCTGGCCATAAGTTCCTCCATACTTTTTGGCATTGACTTTCGAAGCAAACAGTCATCGTTCAGGCCGTTCTTAAAAGATACGACCGCCACCTCTTGGTTGCACCCTGGTATTCGGTTAAAAATCTCATAATACCTTTTGGCATAAACCCTGAGGCTTTCATCTTCGCCAATTCGCAAAGCCAGCAGGGAGTCTACCCTTAACAACTGTAGTTTGTTTGTAACGAACCTGGCCACAAGCATCTTGGCCAGGCCTTCCCAACTTTTCACAGTTCCTTTCAGCAACTTGTGAAACCAATCTGATGCAATTTTGCCAAAGGATAAAGGGAACATCTTATAGAACAATGGTTTGTTCTCGATATACAGTGCCATTAAGTTCAAGTATAAGCTGACATGAAAGTTGGGATCAGACTTACCGTCGTATATTTAGAATCTTGGCATGTGGAACCTTTTCGGGGCCTCAAACTTGTCTAATTCCACCGAGAACGGTGTTCTCGGCTTAACCGGAGATGTTACCTCGGCATCCTGTCGCTTCCTCTGGAGGTAATCCCTCAAATCCTCCTTAGTCCGTCCAGGAGCTCGGCTGTCAACGGATTTCAGCCTTTTTGGTGCGCTGCTCCCGGTGTCGTTGTGAGTCCTTTTGGACCTCCCTCCATTCGTCTTGTCAAAGCAAAGCTCCTTCCCTTGAACATGTCGATGTCCTTTGGCGTAGGTTTCTTTGGCACGATGTCTTCTGAGACTCTCCTCTCATCAATTCTCCTCACCCGACTTCCCGTGAAGGCCGATGCTAATGCTTCCTTGCCCTGTCATGCTGAGGGACTGCGGGGATTGCTTTCTACCCCCCTTTCTGAGCATCATTTTTGGCCACTGGAATCGGCGTGTCCTCTAATGGGAACGGTGGTTGCATGATGTTGTTTTGCATTATGAAATTGACAACCGATTGCAGGTCGGCCAATTTGTTTGCCATCCCCTTCATCTTGCCGTCCCTCCTCAGGCATCTATCTTTTTATACCTGGAGGTCGCTTTCATTGTAATACCCGCCTTGATATGCTTTCTTCGGTACATCTCCCTCTTGGCCGATGTCCTTTTTTACAGGATTCTTATCCTGAGGTTTTTCGTTACAGTTGTCCTTCTCTACGTTAGGTTCGGCGTTTTTACCACTCTCACTAGGGATGTCGCCCCCTAATTCTTTTTTTCTACCCGTCGTTGGTCATCTATTTTTCTTGCGTTTCCCACAGATGGTGCCAAATTGTGTGTGCTGATTTCTGACCACACTGCTAAACAAGTACTCAATTGGAGAGCACCGACAGAATAGATGTCGCCCGAACAACCTGCCACAGATAGATAAGACTCTAGCGGTGGTTCGTCTACCCGGGGGCACTCCGACGATCAAGTCAGTACTCAGTTATCTCTCAAAGATAGTAAACAGTGCTTACTCATTAAGCCAGAATACAAAAAGCGTACCTTAGACCCGCGAGGGTGCCTTACTTTTATAGCCAACACTAACCTGATCCCTGTAGAAGCCTAGCTTCAATGGACTCTGGCTCAATGCTCATCTTTGACTCCTAGCCAGATAGAGATAAACTCCCTAAGAGCCTTATCTTTATCCAGACTGAGGTCCTCCCCCATTCTAGGACTCTTGTCCCTTATCTGTTCATCTCGGATTTCGATATCTCCGCAGATAGCCTCAGCCTATCCGAGATAACCTCAGCGCCATGACCAAGACACGTGGCACCTCAGCTGGTGCCACCTTGGCCACGTGTTGTCGTTCAAAAAAAATATGCCCCCACAAAAATGATACATATATGCAGACTTAATATGTTCATATTGTCTTCTTGTTCCTAAAAAAATAGGAATATGAACATTTGTTGAAGTAATAGATTCTTGATTAGAATTATTACTCAGTTCACCAATGCTTAATTTTGAAAATACTTTGTTAGGAAAATCTTTTTCAAATACAGAAATTGATCTTTTAATTTTTGGAATTGTATTTTAAATATGTAAAGTTTTTCCTGATGATTGTATTTATGTAGGATTTTTTTGTTTTAGATGATTCTCCTTGCCCCATGAGGTCATGGATTAACCATTGTCGAGGGACTTCTAAATCTCTCCAATTTATTAGACGCGGTTGGATTTCTACGTCAAATGGTCTTGGTTCAAAGATTTCAACGATTTTTTTATCGTTTAATCTTGTTTTTGTTTCAAGAAATTTGGTCAATTTGTGAATTGTTTTCCAATGAATAGCCAAATCATGAGAATTTGATTTCATTCCTAATTCTTGTGTTTTAATTCTTATTCTGATTGTGTCGTCAAGATTAGGATCATTTATGGAAATAAAGAAATTTGGTCTTATAGCGATCCCGGGTTTACCCTTGTTGTATAGTGATCCGGACATGTGTCCGTGGATGTTGGTAGTTGTTTATTATCTTGTTTACATCCTTTCTTACTTTGTATTTGAGTTATAGGATGTGTTGCTCTTTGTTGTAACCAAGTGTTAACTTGGAAAGCTGTAAGCCCGTAGGGCATTTTGTTATGAGATTAACATGTAATACTTATGTAATGGAATTCTAATGAATGATAGAAGGTGGTTAGTTTATCTATCAACGCTTGTCTTATTTGTTGGGTTTAATGTTATTATTTTGAGGGCGTTACAGGTCTAATATTAAACCAAACTACTCCATTAGTCAAATCAGATTGAATTCCTCCAATGATTGCTTTCATTAGGTCGGAAAATATTTTATCAAAAATTATTGCCAAAATAGGAGTATCTATCCCTTGGCGGGATAAGGCTATTATGGTTACCTGTATTAATCCAATATGAATATATTGAATCTTAGGATATTTCTTTTTCCATCTTGCAACCCTTTTCTTATCAAAAAAAGAAATATCAATATTTCATTTTTCTGACCATTTTGCTTGAGTGTTGCTACTGTATTGTTCAAACACTCTTTACTAAAAAGAAGTTGAAAGTTTGTAAATTTCTGGAACAACAACTTCTTATATTTTTTCAAATTTTACTAATTCTTCTTCGGTAAAAGTTTTTTCTTCTCCAATTACATCTCCAAGTGCTTGTAATTCTTCTTGAGATATACTATCTGCTTCTTAAGATATTTCTTGGCTATCTATATCAGTCATCATAAAGATTAGTTCTTCATCTGAACTTTCTTCATCACTAGAAATTTCATACCAGATTTCTTCTTCATCAGAAATTTCTTCGCCATTTGTTATTTGAAAATCTTGTTCTTGAAGAACTTTGATCGTTTTCTTTGCACTTTTTTCCTTTTTTGGACATTCAGGTGCATAGTGACCTTCTTCGTTACAAATGTAACATTTACAAGTTTTATTTTTTGAAACACTTGTTGGCTTCTTTTTTCGAATATACTTTTTCTTTTTTGAAAACGTTTTTTTCTTTTTCCAAGTTTTCCATTTATATTTTCTACGTTTTTTGGAAAATTCTTTTCACTTGGGAAATGTATTACAACCAATTTTTCAATTTTCTTTCAAAATTTTATCACAATATTTTTGACCATATTGTGAGTTGGAAATTTAATTTTTTATTTGTTTTTTGGCCTTTGCTTCTAGACACCAATTTGCTATCAATCTTAGAACATAATTAATGCGAAAACGAAGATTATCATATTCTTCTTTCCCCATTTTTTTGAGAAAGTTAGGATATGTTTTAATACATAATTCATTCTATGGATTAGGGAGTTTAAGGAAAAATTCATCTAACCAGGGTTGATTTGCTGATGAATCAACAAGATAATAATATTTTTTAAAAGTTTGAACATAGTTTTCAAAAAAACAAATGTTACATAATTCTAGTTTAGTCAAAATATAATTTGCATTTGCTTGCAGATTAGTATCTCCTGTAAAACCACATAAATTTTCTTTTATGATTTTTGCAAACTCAACTAATATTGTGTTAAGTGTGAGAAAATTGCCAGCAAAGCTGTTTTTTGACTTTTTCCAATTTCAGATTTTTCTCACTATCTTAACCATTGCAAAACATCTCCCTAGAGAGTTGCTTCAATATAATCAAGGAATTTTTCCTTTGACCAACTATTTTTATAATTGGTAATAATGATGGACAATGATTGTGTCCAATCATCAATTGCTTGTGACTGGTCGTTAAATAGGACAAGAGACAAGTCTAAATAAGTACTATTTGGGGCTATTGGATACTTATGGTTTTTATCTTTTCTAGATATTATTGGCTTAAGTGTAGGATT
Source organism: Camellia sinensis (assembly GCF_004153795.1). Classification (NCBI taxonomy): domain Eukaryota; kingdom Viridiplantae; phylum Streptophyta; class Magnoliopsida; order Ericales; family Theaceae; genus Camellia; species Camellia sinensis. The sequence goes on along the minus strand of NW_021025746.1, from coordinate 1,469,487 downwards.
GGAGGTGCTTCTAGTATTAGTTTCATCTTTAACTTCATTTGTTTTAATAAAGTCAAAATTTTCTCCATCTCCCCATGTGCTAAATAATTCGGGATCAATTATGCCTTTCTTTTTCCCTTATTTATTTCTGGTGAAACATCTTGATCTACGATTTCTTCAAATGAAGATGATTGATTATCATTGTCATTGGTTGCCATATTAATATCATAATTAAAGTGTTGTAAAAGGCCTTCATATTCTAGATAAGTTTCTTTTATCTGATCTAATAGCATATTTCTTTCATCAATCTAGATCTTTATATAAATTTCCCCAATATTAGATCATATTTCTTTCATCAATCTAGATCTTTATATAAATTTCCCCAATAATCCAATATTTCAACAATATTTTCATATTCTGTCCTGTTATAGGCATTGGTTTGAAGTACTAGAATATCTTCTGTATCATAACATAGCTTAGGAATGGAGTTATCTCCTGGACTATTTATTCCATCATTGTTTATGAATGATATATTTTCTAATTTAGTTATAAAATTGTTTATTTGGGTTTTTGCTTCTTTGTTTAAGTCAATATTTATTATGGAACCTAAATTGTCTGTTTTAGATTCTATGGACTCAACTTTGGATTCTAGATAATTTGGGTTTATTTTTTGATTTTTATTTAATTTAGAAAACCAAGAGCACATAATATCAGTAATATTATTGAAACTAAAACACACACTATTTATATTCGCAGACTCTTTAGTAACATGCAAACTATGGTCATATTTGTTATTAACATTATTTTTTGTATTTTCAAAGCATATTATATCTTCAGGGTTAATTGCCATTATAGATTGTTGTTGGTAATTAAGACCCTCCTAGTGTATTTATCCAGTGCCTAAAACCTCTCTTTTATGATCTTAAAGACTTAAAGATGCCTAATTAGGGCCAATAATCAAAAGATCTTAATGAGCATATGGGCTTTGACATACACTAAGCATATATGTTTTACAACACCTATAAATGAAACAAATAATTATGAAGATATAAAATACAAAGGATGCACAATTAAAGACTAAACTGACTAATACTATTTTTCTAATTTTTTTTATATCATTAAGCACACCATAAAAACTTATATATATCAAAATTAATACATAGATAAAAATACTTACATAGCTTGATCATGCTTTCAAAAGCTTTTCACCAAGCTCTGATACCAATTACAAAAACAAAAAGAAAATGAGCTTTCTACTATTTCTATTCCATTATTTTTATTGAGTTAAGCAATAGAAACAGAACAATGAAAGGAGAAGTTTAGTCAACGAAGATGGAGAGAATTTACATTGTTGTATTATGTTGGCTTGAAAGCCAATTTATAGAATACAACTCTATAAACAAACAAAACCAAAAAGTCTAGTCTAAATTTAATACATACCTAATTGGTTGGACGATCAAATACATATGGTCAAATTTGTAAAACTTTCTAGAAGTCTATACTCCAAAAGTTTACTAGTCTAGACTTAGGCTTATAAATACAACTTGACAATTATACATGACACCTAGACATATATTTATGGAGGTTCTGACAAACTCCAACTAAGCTACAATTACATACAAATATACATGACTGTCTACCCTCATCGGTTTTCAAAGGGATAGACTCAAACATATAAGATTTGGATGATATTTTCTATCTTGTAGCGTTGACTAAAAGGATTTGTTTGACCACTTTCTTCCTAATAATGCAGGTTGCTCCATGTGTCCTAGATAAGGTTGGAGTCGATCATGAGACAACTGCATGTGATAGTGGGGTCCACTATGCTTCCATCCAGTTTACGAGATTGTGATATTCTTCATCAGTCTCTGATAGAGGGGAATCAGGATCCTGGCTGCATCACCTATTCCGAAATTGTTCTACATCATTCGCGGTCATGGCTAGTTCCAACGGAAGATCCAAATTATTTCTTTTTTTGAGATTTAATAACGTGTCAAGAGCCTCATTAATTTGTGTAGGAGACTTTTGATATGTTATGGGAAAATGAGTTACGAATAGTATTCTACCATCTATGACCATGAATGACAATTTTACTGAGCCATGGATATTAGAAGCTGCTTGTGAAATAGTTATTAGGCTGTCTATCCAATATTCTGTCAAAGGAAGTTTTTGAATATTTTCCAATCTCTCCCTCCGGTGCTCTTCATCCAAATAGTCGTCTTCAAATTTGAAATCTTCAGTTTCTTTGAGATACCAAATTTGATAGGGTTGGAAAAAATGCTTTCGTTCTCTCCAACTAATTGTGCTAGAGATCCAAAAAGTAAAATTTTTAGCGGAAGCCTTTTACCACCCGTGAGAGCATTGCTTTTATGATCATTGGATATTCTATCCACTGGATTGGATCTAAAATTTGAAAAACAACTTGATTAGTTATTCCAATCTATATCTTCAAAAAATCACATGCCATGATTTGCCATGATGGTTATTTAAGGAATTTCATCTTTAAAATTTAATTTATCATAGGATCGTTCTAAGATTTGTCTAATCTTATCACGATGATCTTCAACTCGATTTAAAAAATTTGTTTTGGAAGCAAAGTTCTTGCTTTTTTAAAAATACAAATTCTTTTTATTTGTTCAAAATCTAGATCAGAAAACTCATCTGATATGAGGCCTGATAGCTGAAGAAAATTGTTTATTTTTTCAAAAATTAAAACCTTCATTCCAATTCATTTGTTTAAGGACATTAAAACAAAGATTTTGTAAATCTTTTAACTTAGCCCAATTTCCTGCTTGGAATGGGGGTGACTTCCCAGCCTGTTTGCTCAGCTAATTTGTTGGCCAGAACTCCCATGTGTTTTCGAAATTTCACTTTGTTGTCTACAATATGAGTTTTTCAAACTACATTGAGTTTTGAATAAATTTCTCTGGATATACCAAGGTTGAAAAATCTTTTATTTCAGATTCATTTGGTTTAGATGTCAGAATATTAATTGGAACTGGGTTAGTTCTCATTGGACAAAAATTATTTTGATAAACAGGCGTCACTGGTGCATTGTAAAAATGTTTTTTAGCTTTGGTCATGCTATCATAGGATTCAAAACTAGCTCTCAAAAATCCGCAAATTTGCTTATTGCAATCATTCCATTCTATGTAAATTCCAGGTTGTCTTCCTGCAAACACAACATAAACTTTTTCTTGTTTGGGGATTGTTTTTTTAGCAATTTTCACCCAATCTCCTTGTGCGGATTGTTTACCCTTGTTCATTTTTTTCTCTTGGTCTAGAGGTCTTCTGAAGAAATTAAAATTACTTGTTTAGTAATTTAATTTTCTGAAACAATTTCTATCTGCAAGAAAATTGTTAGTACCTTTAAGGCGTTCTACCTCAAAAGTATATTTAGAAATTTTATTATACCAGGATAATCTTCTTCCTTGCTCAATAGGTTTTTTATTAATCAAGAAATGTCTTACTATTTTATTATCAGTGCATACAATAAAATTTTCTAGGGCTAAATAAATATGAAAACTTTTATAGTCAATTTTATTGTAAGTAATTTTTTTTTCAAAAATAATATATTTCTGTTCATTTGGTTTAAATTTTCTAAAATTTTATCCACAAATTAGTTATTCTTTTTGTAATTTTATGGGTATTAGATTTTTTCTTGGTCTAATCCCATTTTCTGATAAATGTATCTCTTTATCATGCTATAATTTACTTGGTATTACTTTAAGAACACATCCCCAGCATGCTCCTGAGACATCTGTTTCTAAAATTAATTTATCACCTGTTTGAGGAAGATAAACATCTGCTAAAGTTTTGACATTTTCTTTAATTTGTTTAATTAAAAAAACATCCTCGGCTGTCCATTCAAAAATAACATTTTTCCTTAATATTAACCAAGGAATTTCTATTTTTGAAAGATTTTTGATAAAATTTCACCCATAATTTAAAATACCTAATAAACTTTGTAACTGTGTTACATTTTCAAGAGTATTAGGAAAGTCTCGTACTTTGGACAAAATATGTTCTTGTAATTTTAAACCTTTCTGGTCTAAAATTATTTCCAAAAATTCAATTGATTCTTTTTCTAGTTCAATCTTTTTTGGTGACAAAACAATTCTATGTTTTTGCAAATTTTCACAAAGTAATTTTAAATGTTTCTTATGCTCCTCCCAGGTTTTAGAGAAGATAAGTATATCATTAATATAAACTACACAACAATCCTTAAGATCTTTAAAAATTGTATTCATCCACCGTTGAAATACCCGTGGTGCTATATTTAACCCAAAAGGCATAACATTTCAGTGGTAATGTCCTCTAGGTATATTGAAAGTTGTCAATTTTTTTGACTCTTCAGTCAATTGAATTTTCCAAAATCCACTCTTACAATCGAATTTGCTAAAGACTTTTGATCCTTTGGTTAAGTTAATCAAAACATCTTTTCTTGAAATAAAATATCCATCAAAATCTAAATTTTCATTTAGCCATTTATAGTTGACTACCAGTCGGGATTTTCCTCTTTTAATTTTCAGGATGGTTTCTTACCATAAAGGCTGGACTAGAGTAAGGGCTTCTAGTTTCTTCAATTAACTTTTTATCTAAAAGGTCCTGAAGTTGAATAGACTAGATTGTCTGATTTGGAAACAAGCATTGCATATCCGTCTGTTTTGGAAAAATGTTTTGGAATTTGCTACTCGCAAGTAGGCTAAAAATACGGATTTCAACGAGTTTTTCCAACTCAAACAATCCAACTTTCACCCACAGGCATTCAAACAGCTTATAACACATAAGCATCTAGCCACATGGTAAGTATACTGTCATGATAGCATTCACACGCATGCGATGATGCTAAAGCATAAATACTTACATCGTACTCCGTGCCAAAACAATAAACTGGTTAGCAAACATGCGTGATCCTAGTTCATGTCAAGTTGACTAATGCAACACATACAGGATGCAATTAGATAGGCTCGGCTAACCTAAACATGGTATGTGAAATGCTACAACTATCACGTATTCAATTTGAAATTGAAGTACAAATGTAGTTAGAATGATGTACCGAGCCTGGTGCATGCAAGGCAAATGTATGAATGCACGCATGCATTGCATAAGGTATGCTAATTTTAAAGATGCCCTAATCTACCAGCGGGTAACTAAAAGGGAAGAAAGACGTGGGGTTGGAAAACAAACACCCACTCACGCACACTTATTACATAATTGCCCTCACTCGGAGGGTACAAATAAATATTACAGTCCAAATAATAAATACATTAATTATTACAGAATTTCTACTTAATTAATAGAAAGAATGCAACAAAAAAAAAGAGGTGGCCACAGCCTCCGCCTCGAGATGCGCGAATGATGCATGCTCGAACCCGCCTTGCCCAGAAAGTCCGTACCATACCAAGGTTGCCTCTGTTTACACCTCCCTACTTCTTTGAAAAATGCCAAAGTCCTGGGACAGGTTCCTTGAATTCTGCAGAATACCACCGGCTGGGGGAAATGCCCACTGGCCCTGTATAATTCCCATCGGCTGCTGTTTGAGTTATCGGCCATTCACAAATGGTCGGTCGGCATTGGATGCTGCCGGTCGGCAGAAGATTCCTGCAGAGGACAGTTTTGACAGCAACAGAGGACAGACAGTGTATGGCATGGGATTTCAGGCACATGTGAGCATGGTCATGTTTCCCATCATGCTTTGAACTCAGGGAAGCATGGCCCTCGATCCTCGAGCCATCAATGGTGCATGATAGCCCAAGGGATCAAGCTTGCCACTTGATGTAAAGATGCATGCAACACACAAATAAGGACCAAGACCCTATCATGCCGAAGTCAAGGGCCCCGGTGACCGAGAGTCAAGGCGCATTACATCGCTTATAGTATGAACGCTCCTTAACCCTCACACTTGGTTTGACACCCCAAACCAAGTAATGCAATGCATGTTATGGGAACAATGACTCAAAGATACAACATGGGATTAAAATGCAAGGCATGCCAAGTGCCATGCAACTAATATGGCAAGTATGCAATGCTAGGCATACAAGATGCAAATGCAATGCAAACATGGACAACCTAAGCAATAGGATCAACATATTACAACACTTGATGAAGCAATCATGCAATGGACATGAGACAAGCATGCAATGGTGTGCTTAAACCATGAAGGGGCAGACCTTGATCCACCCCAAAACAGTGGCCAAAAGTGTCCAAAATGATAGACAAACACTCATACCAACAAGCAAGCCAATGGACCTAAAACTAAGGCACAAAAGGGGGCACTTCACTTCCACCAACATGACCACTCATGGCATGAATTGGACAAGCCAAAACAGAAACTTAGCAAGCAAAAATAGACCCCAAAACCTACTAACATGGCAGCTAAAATGGCTCCAATGAGATGCCTGCAGCAAAGCTCATATCAGGGCATAAAAGGCATACCCTCAAAGCATGAAAGAGGTCACTTATGTACACATACAAACATGATTTATGGACTGAAATACGATCCTAAATGATGCCAAATCATGAGGATTATCATAGCTACGCATGCTAGAAGTCAATATGCCCAAAGCTTACAAGCCAAAACACAAAGAGAGGACACCAAATAAGGCAAGCATGACTGAACAAGTATATTAAGCATGCAAATGGGTACAAATCCGGCCAAAAACAGAGATCACATATGACCCAAAACACCCAAAAATCTTCTGAAATGGGGCCAAAAATGATCAAGCATACATGTTATCTTTTTAAGCCAAAATGCAAGGAAACAAGACAATGAAGGGAGAGGGGTGTCCCTCCCCTATGCAAGACTTCAAACCACCTTCCTCACCACTGAAAATCCACTGGTTTTCAGTGGTGAGAAGACCAAAACACTTAAGCAAACAAGGCCTTACCAAAGAGGCAACAAAAAAGGCCAAATAAGGCCTAAGAGGGTGAGTTTGAACTCAAACCATAAATGACCCTTAATGAAAGTTCTTAAGCATGAAAATATAAGCCTTTTTTATGTTATGCACAAAAACTAAATCAGCAAGCAAGATAGGTAAAAGACTGGTGCAAGTTTGGGGAAACTAAAGCAAAGTGCTCACCCTTGAAGCACACTTCAAGAACAGCCAATGCAGCCCTCTTCTTTTGATCAAAACAGCCCCAAAACTCAAGAATCAACCCTCAAAGCCCCTCAATCTCGGAGCAAGGTGCAATAGTGTGTGTATTAGTGCAAAAGTAAGGTAAAAGCACACTTTTAGGCCAAGAAACACACACAAGGGAGGAGAGAGAGGGAAATATAGAGAGAGGGTGTATCTATATGTATAAGCTCTGGTTTTTGCCTTCAAAATTTTTCTAACCTAGAACAAGGAGAAGACCTCTCCTCTTAAAGAAGTCCCTCTTGTACGAATGGCAACGGGGCGGGGCGGGGCCGGGGATCACCCTCCCCGTCCCCAATCCCCGATGATAAGAATGTTCCCAGCCCCGATCCCCGACAGGGAATCTATCACCATCCCCACCCGTAAGGTTGGGATTTATCGGGTTTCCCCGACCCCGAAAATTTCCCGCACATAAAATAAAAAAAAAAATTCCCATCGGATCGACATCAACATCATCATCAACAACTAATCAATATCATCAACAACATCTACAACAACAACAACAACAACAACAACAACTATTCAAACAACATCATCAACAACAATATCATCAAACAACATCAACAACACACAAATCTGAGTAAAGAGAGGTAGATCTAAGTAGAGAGAGAGATAGATCTAGCTGCAATCTAATATATATATATATATATATATGTGTGTGTGTCTATATATAACACAGAGAAAGAGAGGCGGAAAGGTCGGGCGGCGGAGGAGATCGCGGAGGAAGGCAGCGAAGGAGATCGGCATGACGGCAGAGGAGGGCGGTGGAGAAGCGGCGCTGTGAGATCGGCGGTGGAGGAGCGGCGCTGTCAGATCGGAGGAGGAGGGGCGTTGTCAGATCAGGGCTGTGAGATCGGCTCTTCTCTCTCTCTCTCCTCATTTTTCTTACGTGAAATGAAGCTGTGTGTGAGGGGAGAGAGGATCTGAGATGAGAGAGAGAGAGAGATCTGAAATGAGGGAGATGAGGGAGATGAGAGGTGTTGTGTTCTGGTTTTCGAATTGGGAGATGAGTTTTGAGATAATAGAGAGAGAGAGAGAGAGAGAGAGAGAGAGAGAGAGATGAGAGTATATATTATATGAGTACATATATAATATTATATTATATTAGGTTTATTATTATTTATGTTGGAAAGTAGTTGGTTCTAGTCAACACAGTCAGAGAATAGATATAATATTATATTATATTGGGGAGTGTATTATATTAGATTTGAAATGAGAGAGGGAGAGGGAGGCGGGGAGAAACAACGGGGAACGGGGCCGGGGTCGGGCCGGGGCCGAGGCCGAACCCCTTATCACCGTCCCCGGCCCGAAAATGAGCGGGGATTTTTTTTTTAATACCATCCCCAGCCCGTCGGGGGTATTTTTCGAGGAAACACCGTGTTAATCGGGGTCGAGGGGTCGGGTCCCCATCGGGCCGGGTTTAAATTGCCATCTATACCCTCTTGCCAACCTTACACAACAAGCTTGCTTAGAGGGAAATCCCTTCATACACGTATATGGAGGGAAGCAGAGTTGGTGCCAGCTATCACAGCTGGCACAAAATATCTACATAAAGTAGATGAACAGTAATCGGCTGCTCAAAATTGCCATTTTGACAAAATTTAGTGCCGACCGGCAACAAATAGTACCGACCGGCAAAATATATTGCCGACGGAAACAAAATACCAGCCGGTGGCCTCTGGCCATGGCCGGTAATGTGTGGGGATGCCTCACAAGGCATTCCCTGCCCCTCCAAGGCAAAACACAAGTGTTTGGTGTGAAACCAGACACTAAACGGTCGAGTTCGGAGATCCTGAGGCAAGGTGCGTAGCCGGGACTTCCGGGAACTCCAAACGAACACAAACATGGATAATCACCAAGTGTTCCAATGGTGACGTCCAAGTCTGGAGGATGGTCAAAAATGGGGTGTCTACACACGTGTCCGAGCTGAATATTAAATCAGCCGGCAGTGAGTGGAACCTATCATTTTGTATCATATCTTTGCCTTGAGAGAGAGAAGCTCTAGGAGGAAGAAGGAGTTTTAAAGTGAAAGAGTGGATCTTCAAGCTTGATCCTTAGAGATCGAACCGTTAGATCCGTGTTTTAAGGTTAGATTCATGATCTACTCTTGTTATTCTTTATGTTGATCTAATTGCATTGCATGATCTAGCATGTTTCATGAACCATGCATTGCTTTGAAGTTTGGTTTTAGAAAGAGAAAGTAGTATTCATGTGTTCTTGAATAAAAGCCTTGTTTGATCCGAAGGTTTGCATTAAGATTCATGCTTTTGTGTTTGTTTTCATAAGATCTTCGAGTATGGGTACCCAGGTCCATGTTTTTTTTTTAGAATTCATAGCATGAAGTCCTAAATTTCATAGTGACAAGTTAAGATTGAACATTCATGTGTTTCATGTTCTTCATGTTCTTCAACAGAGGGAAACCCATATTTTTCCCGACTTCATTTCCTTGAGCGTGGCTACCGGGACCACACCTCGGCAAGAAGGTGTGGGACCTCGGCAATAACCTAGTTGGTACCCAGCATGTTTTCCTGAGAGGAAACAGTATTTTGTCTTGGTTCGACTTAGTTAGATGCCGAGATCATCTGTATGCATGTGAATTTGTTTGAAAGTGCATTCAACAGACCTTGCCATGTGTTTGTAGGACTTGGACTCTCGCTTGACCCCGACGTTGAAGAACTAGGTGAGTGGTATTTTTAATAAAGTTATGTTATTAAGTTTTGATAAAGTTTTGCCTTACTTGTTTTGGAAAGTATTTTGTGAAGCATGAATGATGATCCCTACTTTGTATACCTAGTACTAGTCTTGTTTTGGAATGACAAGTCCGTACGTGCTAGGGGACTATAAGCATTTGTAGCACAATCTTGACAAGTCCGTACGTGCTAGGGGACTATAAGCATTTGTAGCACAACCTTTGTTAATGTCATCCTTTGGAACTTGAAAGCCTTGAAAGACTTTAATTGTTGAGACTTGATAGATTTGTTAGATAAGCTTGATTTGCCCGTGGATTTTTGTACCAGATATGTTATGCTTTGATTTGATAAAGATTTCGGATATCATTCATGTAAACCCCTTTATTAATTGTACCATTCACTGAGTATCCAAGCTCACCCCTCTCTATATATATGTAGGTGACGAGCAGGACGGCGGTGATGCCTAGATGTACTTGCTACTTGTTTTGGATTTTGCACTTTTGCAGCATCTTGAAGATCATGCTTCTTAGTTGTATTTCATTGTATTTTGTATTTGATGGCTGAGAAGCCTTTTGGTCAAGATGTACTTTTGTACTTCATTGTTGTATTAAAGCCATGTAAAGATGTATGCCATTCCTTTTAACTTATGCACAGCTCTTATGGACTAATTCAATTTGTATATATTGCTTCCGCACATGTTAGCCCCATATGTAATACTCTGATTGTGTGTGAAATTTGAGAATTGGCCTTCGGTAAATCTCGGATTACTGGCCATCATGGCACCATTCTACTAGGGGCGGAATAGGGTCGTGACAAATCATTTCTATGTTATGTGTTTCTAAAATGCATCTAGTGATCATGATTTGCATAAGATTTGATTTTCCTAAATTTAGCTCAAAGTTTGATATATTATTTAAAAAAAGAATTGTGACGCTATAATAAATAATTAAAAAATTGATTGAAGAATTTTACACACTACTAGAGCATTTTCAATTCTTCAGCTTTGAAATTTGATGGAAAAAAAAAATTAAAAATCATTTTCAATTCTTACATTAAATGTTCATCAAATAAAAGGAGAGTTATATTTTTATCATATTGATAATTCATCAATTTAGTTTTGATAAAAATTTTAAGGGCAAATTACATATACCTCTCTCGAGGTTTAGCTAAATTACAGATACTCCCCTGAGGTTTCAAAAATTACATCCCGCCCCCTGAGGTTTATATTTTCATAAAAAAATTGTCCCTTGAGATTTATATTTTCATAACAAATTGCCCCCTAATTGGTATGCAGATATAACCTTCAGGGAAAATCTATAATTTCTCAAACCTCAGAGGGGTATCTGTAGTTTAGCTAAACTTCAAGGGAGTATATGTAATTTGCCCAAATTTTAAGATAAAACATTGGAGATGATTTTTTTTTTTTTTTTTTACCAAATTTATATAACAACTTAGGACTAGAAAAGAACTTTTTAAAAAAATTTAATGAAAGAATTAAAATAATTAACCCTCTAAAAAAATTAAAATAATTGATGTCAAAATAATTTTCTTATTCAAATTTAAAAGTAAATAAAATAGATGAGGTTTGGAAATGTTCTTACAAGTTACATATACTCAGATTGGAGAGATGTTGTCTAACCCAGTGGGTTCACTTTTGGGTTTTATTTTGATAATTCATATCATTCAAATTTTAGAGTTTGTTGAGTATTATCATCCTTACAAAAAAATCAATTTGATTGGATAATGACAATCACGTGTTCGAATTAATTTTGTATAAAAAAAAACTGTAAGAAAGTAAATGATTTATACAAAATTGATTCGAACATGTGTTTTCCGTTATCTAATCAAGTTGATTTTTGCAAGAATGATGTACTCGATGAATCTTAAAATATACACAGTTTGAATTATTGAAATGAAACCCAAAAATTAGTCCAATGAACTGAATTGAACTGTCTAATCTGATGAAGGACTAGAGACCATCCAATCTCTTCATTTATTATGCTCTAAACAAAATGAATTTCTATTTTCTAGTTAAATAGACCGTCCAAGATAGAATTTTTTTTTTTTGTTGTGGTTATGTAAGGTATCCTGAGTCAGCTTACACGCACCAGATTAAGTCCCTACAACCCGAACAAGCCTCCCGAAACAGAACTTACGCCCTGCGGTTCGTGACCCCAAGGTATGTATTTGCTGGCTAGGAGATTCAAACCTGAGACCTAGGAGAGAGCAAACCTCTAAGCCCCAGTCGTCATCCACTAGGCCAACCACCCTATATTTTCAAGAGAGATTTGACACATTGGCAAAGCCCATATCAATATCACACGGAAAAATAATTTAATATTTTTTCATGCACAATGCAATGCAACCTAGGCATGCGAGCTAAGGATGCAACATGGCAATGCAATGTGTGCATGCAAGTATGCAAGCAACCATGCGAGGTAAGAATGTGAACAAGCAAAGAGATGGACTTAAACATGATTAGGCAATTCTCAAACAAGCCTAAATCAGTGGCCAAAGTGCTCAAACATGGAGGCCAACACACGCACACACATGCACATGTTAAAGGGCTAATACTTAAGCACAAAGGGCGACTCTCAAGCACACTTGAAAGAGGCATAACATGGACAATTAGCATGTAAATTAAGCTTTGCAAATCATGCAAGAGCATGGTGCCAAACCAACCCAAACAATGCAATCAAGGTATGCAAGCAAAGTCCAAGATTCAAAGCAAGCTAAAGGGGTATTGAACCACACTTAACAAGACCAAACATGGCATGAATTCAATGACCCAAAACAGAGTTTTAGCACATAAAACAAGGCCCAAAAGATTACTTAGATGGCATCTAAATGACCTGAATTCAAAAGCATGCACAATGACCAAAACATGGAGCATGCAACACATGCCTTTGACACATCAAAGGGACCATGAAATGCAAGCATACAAGCATACCAAGTGGACTGAAATGACATGGAAAATGGTCTCAACCTACTAAATCAAAGCAAGTAATGCATGCTATACACTCACACCCTTAAGGCCAACAAGCCAAAAATGCAAAGGGGCTATACAATGCATGCCAAAGTCAACCCAAACAACTAAGGACAGACCTTAATCATGGCAAAATAAACATGAAAGCTTCACAAAGCCAAGCCTAAAACATGCTAGAACAATGGTTTACAACCTAAGGCATGTTAAGGCAACAAAATGGCATTACACGGCATGTATGCTAAGCAAGCATGGTGTACCAAAACCAACTTAAAACAATACTATTTCGTGGCAAATATGCTTCGACACGAGAAGTATGGGCACATACCGGACCAAGCTCAACATGGAAAGGCGCAAGCCATAAGCGGAGGTCCTTTTCAAGGACAACAAGGAGAGGGGGTGGCCCTCTCCTTCTTGGGACCTCAAGGCACCATCTTTACCACTGAAATCCCTCAAGATTGCAGTGGTGAGGAGGCCTAAACACCACAGTCCTGAAGCTCACACAAAATAGCACAAAACAAGGGCCAAACAAGGCTTAAGAGGGGTCAAACAACCCCAAAGCTTAAAACACTCTTAACAAACTATTTAGAGGCCTTAAAAATAGAACTTTTATGTATTATATGCAAAGCCAAAAAATAGTTGCAAGATAGGTAAAAGTAGTGTGCAAAAATGGGGTAAAAAGGGAAGGTGGATGATCAATTTAAGGTTGAATTGTTAGAGCTTACGCAAATTCTGGAAGGGCACTTTCCTGTCAAATATTTAGGTGTACCCTTGATATCTTCTAAACTTCGAATTCAAGATTGCTTTCCTTTGAAGGACAGAATATTGAATCAGATATGGTATAAATCCCAAAAATTACTTCCTAACCAAGATTAACCAAATAGCAACTAAGCAAAATTCAAACGCCAATAAATAGAGTTTCTAAAAACAGATAATTGGCAAGCTTTCAAAATAACAAAATAGAACACTTCTTCCTCGCACACAACTAAAATAAAATAATAAATAAATAAACACTTCTAAACATTATTAGAAATAAATTAATCTCCAATAAGAACAACATTTTAAAAACATGTGAATAAATGAAAAAAGCACAAACCAGTTTAATTTTTATTGTACTCTCCTCAAATGGCCTTATTGTTTTATTATAACAAACACAAAATTCTATTATTTTCCCTAATAATAATAATAATAATAATAATACACATAATTAAAGAGTTTTTTAGTAAGTACCAAAAGCAATGGAATAAAGGAGCTTGATGGTCGAGTTCGGAGATCCTGAGGCAGGGCGCGTAGCCGAGACCTCCGGGAACTCAAGACGAACACAAACAAGGGTAATCACCAAGTGTTCCAATGGTGACGTCCAAGTCTTGAGGACGGTCAAAAATGGGGTGTCTACACATGTGTGGCCTCAAAAAAGAAACGGGCTACGTTTACTACCTCAAGCCGAGATCCACAGAATACAAAATCGTAGCCGACCTCCCAGACTCCAACAAAGGAGCTGGAGACGATTACTTCATTACCTCGGGGAACTGGGAGTTCGCTCCAGATGAGGACCTCCATCTTTACCCTCTTCCTTGAACAGTTTTTGTAGAGGGCAATGGTAAGAGCCCTATGTCCATATTAACTTGTTTGTTTTAAAGTCTTCAATACTTTATTTGTTTCTAATGTTTTCTTTTCTTGCAGCACTTCCTCAGCCACCAAAGGACTTCTCTCAGTCTTTCTTTCCCAGCAAAGGCTTAAGGAAACTGTTGGATTTGCCAGTCCTCAAACGGAAGGCCCCTCTTCTACTTAATTTCATTCCCACCTACAAGTCAGCTCTTCCCGACGTCCCCAAGAAGAAGAAGAAGAAAAGCCTTTCTTCGCCTTCCGCTACAACTCCTCAAGCTGCCTCCACATCTTGGCCAGATCAAGGATCAACTTCTGACCCAACAGATCAGCCATCAACTTCGGCTCCATATCTGATCCCAATATCCCAGCGCCATCGACAACGCCAAACAATTTTTGCTGCTGAAATGGGCCGCCAAAAAGCAGTTGCTAAGGATCTTTTGGCCGATATTCCTGATTCAATTGATGCCCAATCAGCGCCAAACCAGCTGAAGCCGAAGAAAAAAAGGATCAATAAGGCACAGCCAATGGCGAAGGTGACTCAAATTGACACTGAAGATACTTTGCCAATCTCGAAATTAGCTTCGAGCGAGAGAACTACATCCGCTGCCAAGAAGAGGCCAGCCGAGGCCCAACCATCTGAATCCCCAAAATCAAAGAAGCCGAGGTCATCCGCTACAACCACATCGGGGTCTCGAAAGCAGGATTCCCCCTGGGCCCCCAAATCACACTGGAGGATAAGCCAATTAGGGCTAGCGACAGCGCTGATGACATTAATGTCGGTGTTGCCCTTAGTACTGCTCTGCTTCTTCCCGGCGATCTCGACCGAAACACCGAGTTGAGTGAATATGAAAACTACGCTCTGATGCTCCTGCGCTCTGTCCAAGTAAGTGTCTTTATTTGGTCATTTTTATTTTTTTCTTGTACTTAGAAAATTTTCTAATAACTTTTGTCTTGTTCACTTTCAGGCCATCCAGCATGCTCATTCCTTCTTAATACAATCCTTTGAGAACCGGAAAGAGCTGGCCGATAAGAAGAGAGAAGCTACCAGTCTGCAAAAGGCCAACAAAAGCTTACAATAAAAAATGAAGAAGTTGGAAGACCAGGCTAAGGCTGCCATCAAAGCTAAGGATGATGCTGATGAAAAAGCAGGTGCTGCTGAGGCCATTAACAAGGTTCTTGAGGCCCAGAGGAAAGAATCTGAAGAAAAGATGGTTCAAGCCCAAAAAGAACTTCAGGGTGCCTTGGTCACCAAAGACGCTGAGCTGAAGGAGGCCGACTAGAAGGGGTACAACGAGGGGGTGGCCGATGTCACGGCAGACTATGAAAGGCAAGTAAAGCAAGCATGCAAGAAGGATTTTACCCTTGGTTAGATGACTTTGCTAAAAAAGCTTGAAGTCCTCGAGGACTCGCCCCTCAGGAACGCCGACGTCATTCCTCTTCCATTCCCTCCTATTCCAACTCAATCCGACGACGAATCTGAGTCCGAAGAGGAGACCTTAGTGAGGAAATCGAAGGAGGCTGCTGGGACCAAGTCCCCTTCTCTGAATGAGCAAGTCCTGGACTTGACTCAAGATGAGGAGGGTGATGAGGTTCCCAAGGAAGCTACCCCTGAGCAGGCATTATTGGACGTGCCTCTCGCCAACAAGAGCCTTGATCAAACCCTTCAAGAAATTGATGCTGAGTTTGCGACTGAGAAGGTGGCCGAGATTTCCTCCCAACAGTCTTCTGAGATCCAGACCCAGCCTGTTAATGATGCTGAAGAATCTTAATTTTGGTGTCTTTTTCCTTTGTTTTTTGCCCTTTGTACTTCTTTGTTTTTGGGACAGTGTAAACTCTTCATATGGCCGATGTGCCTTCTTATGAATACAACTTTCTTCTTTCTTGGATGCTTGCATGTTTGTCTTTCCTTTATTGCTCTTGTATGATTCCATACTTAGAATATTTTGCATATCTTTAATATATACTTCAATCTTGTGCAACCTTCTCGGGGTGACACACCTCGGTTATAAAAACTGATGATTTACCTCGGCAAGTACCCAAGTATCTTTCTTGGTACAACCTTGGTTTCACTTGTAAATTTTTTTCATAAAATTTCAACAAGTGTTTAACCTTGGTTTAACTTTAACTTGTAAACTTTTTAAGTTTCAACAGGTTTAAACATAATCTCGGTTTAACTTCAACTTGTAAACTTTTTAAGTTTTAACAAGTGTTAAACATAATCTCAGTTTAACTTCAACTTGTAACAAGTGTTAAATATAATCTCGGTTTAACTTCAACTTGTAAACTTTTTAAGTTTCAACAAGTGTCAAACATAATCTCGGTTTAACTTCAACATGTAAACTTTTCAAGTTTCAACAAATGTCAAACATAATATCGGTTTAACTTCAACTTGTAAACTTTTTAAGTTTCAACAAGTGTTAAACATAATCTCGGTTTAACTTCAACTTGTAAACTTTTCTCAAGTTTCAACAAGTGTTAAACATAATCTCAATTTAGCTTCAACTTGTAAACTTTTTAAGTTTCAACAAGTATTAAACATAATCTCGGTTTAACTTCAACTTGTAAACTTTTCTCAAGTTTTAACAAGTGTTAAACATAATCTCGGTTTAACTTCAACTTGTAAACTTTTTAAGTTTCAACAAGTGTTAGAACCGTTTTCCAACTCTCTACCCCCTAATGTGAACTTAAGTTCCACTTGGGTTCTCATTACGCATGTATTCTAGAAACATCGGCAAATATCTTATCAGTCATAAATGTAGAAGAATTCTGCTAAAATTTTATTCATTACGTCGGCAAAAAACAAGGAAAATCGAATGATAGAAAAATTTCAGATTACAAGTATTTCAGGGTCTTGGCAACTCTTTGCCCTCATTATCTTCAAGCCGATATACCCCATTGCCCAATATCGAAGTGATTCTGTAGGATCCTTCCCAATTTGGGCCAAGCTTGCCCTCCCTGGGATCCTTCTTGTTGCCGACGACTTTTCTCAAGAGTAGATCGCCGACTTGGAACTCCCTTGGGTTAACCCTTTTATTGTAAGCCCTGGCAAGCTGCTGCTGGTATGCTGCTAGCTGAATTACAGCTCTCTCCCTTCTTTCTTCCAGTAGATCCAGGTCTCAGGCTAAGAATACATCATTAGTCCCGTTCTCTACTCCCTGGGTTCTGATCCCTGGTATGCTGACCTCCAGTGGAATGACAGCTTTTGTGCCATAGGCCATGGCAAAGGAGGATTCCCCTGTTGATCTTCTCAGCGTAGTCCGATATGCCCAAAGTACACTCGACAGTTCATCCACTCATTCTCCCTTTGCTACTTGCAACCTCTTCTTAATCCCATCCAAGATGACTTTGTTTAATGCTTCTGTTTGTCCATTGCTCTGAGGAAAACTCGGGGTAGAAAAGTAATTCTTGATTTTGAACTTTGTATAGAAGCTCTTGATTAGCTTACTGTCAAATTGTGTTCCATTGTCAGCAACTATTGCTCTCGGAATCCCAAATCTGGTGATGATGTTCTTCCATATGAAGTTCTTCACGTCCATATCTCGGATCTTGGCTTGGGGCTCAGCTTCTATCCACTTGGTGAAGTAATCTGTTGCTACCAGCAAGTACTTCCTTTGTCCAGTTGCTTGGGAAAGTTGCCCAACGAGATCCATGCCCCATTGGGCAAACGGCCAAGGACTGGATACTGGGTTCAGGTTTACTGCTGGTTGGTGTATCAGTGGTGCAAAGCTTTGGCATTTTTCACATTTTTTGACATAGGCCTCTGCGTCCTTCTACATGTAGGGCCACCAATATCCCTGGGTGATGGCCCTATGAGCTAGTGATCTGCCCCTAGCGTGCCTTCCACAAATTCCTTCAAGTATTTCATATAAAAAATCTTCAACTTGTGAAGAATGTACACACCTCAAAAGGGGTCCAGTGAAGGATCTTCTGTAGAGATGTCCTTCCGCTGTCAGACTGAATTTTGCCGACTTCAATCTGATCTTGTGTGCCACTTTGTGGTCATCTGGCAGCTTCCCTTCCTTTAAGAATGCTACAATTGCATCCATCCAGCTTGGTCCCATATCGACACACATTGCTTCATGCTCTGCGATCGGTGATTCAATGCTCGGGCCCGACAGGTATTCGACCATTATCGTCCTTGCTTTTCTAGGTTGTATTGCACTAGCCAGATTGGCCAGTGCATCGGCGTGACTGTTATCATCTCGGCTAACCTGATATAGTCAACAATTCTGAAATAAGGCCACTAACCTGTTGACTTCCTTTGCGTAGGCTGACATCCTTTCATCTCGGGCTGCAAACTCGTCCGTTGTCTGGTTGACCATGAGCTGGGAGTCACAGAAGACTGTCACTTCATCTGCTTCTGCTGCTACCGCCAGCTTTAGTCCTGCAATCAATGCTTCATACTCTACTTCATTGTTTGAGGCCTTGAACCCCAATCGAATGGACTGTTCCAATATCTCTCCATCTAGAGATACCAGTACTACTCCTACCCCCGCTCCTTGCCGGTTTGAGCTCCCATCGACAAACAGTCGAAAGGAGTCACCGATGTAAATGTTACAGGGTCTGAGTTTTTCCTTTTTCCTTTGTTCTATTGTATTTGGCTGGGCTTCTCCTTGTTTGCTTGGACATCGTTCACCTCGGCTCAACGGAGCCCGATGTACGATGGATTCTAGTGTGAACTCGGCTACGAAGTCGGCCAAAACTGGGCCTTTGATTGCTGTTCTGGGTCTGTACTCCAAGTCATACTGTCCCAAGGCCACTGCCCATCTGTCTATTTTTCCTGTCAGGTCTCCTTCTTGCAGCAAGGACTTCAAGGGGTGTTCTGTTAGCACCACAATTTTATGGGCCTGGAAGTAATGGTTTAGTTTCTTTGAAGCCATTACTAAAGCCAGTGCAAATTTCTCTAAGGGTAGATACCTTGTTTCTACGTCGGCCAAGGTTTTGCTTACATAGTAAACAACCCTTTGTTCCCCTTTTTCTTCTCGGATTACTACTGCGCTTACTGCGTGTGCTGAGACTGCTAAGTACAAAAACAACTCTTCCCCAGGTTCTGGATTTGAAAGAACTGGAGCTGTGGTCAAATACTTTTTCAAGTCGGCCAGGGTGACCTCACATTCTTCTGTCCATAAAAAATCTGTGGCTTTCTTCACTAAGTTGAAGAAAGGTTTGCACTTGTCTGAGCTTCTGCTTTGAACCTATTCAGGGCTGCGGCTCTTCCAGTCAACATTTGTACTTGTTTTGCCGACGTCGGGCTCTTCAATTCTAGGATGGCCTTAATCTAATCTAGGCTGGCCTCAATGCCCCTTCTTGTCACCAAGTATCCTAAAAACTTACCAGACCCACTCCAAATGCACACTTCGTTGCATTGAGTCGGAGCCGATATGTTTTAAGGATGTCAAAGACTGCTTTTAGGTCGACCAGATGACCTTTAGGTTCCTTGGTCTTCACGACCATGTCATCGATGTAAACTTCCACCGTTCCACCAATCAAGTGTTTGAACATCTTGGTTACCAGTCTTTGGTAAGTTGCTCCTGCATTTTTCAACCCAAAAGGCATCACTTTGTAGCAGTACAGACCTTTTGGGGTGATAAACGTAGTCTTCTCCTCATCTGGGGGATGCATGGCTATCTGATGGTATCCACTGTAGGCATCCAGGAAGCTCATCCTTCCATGCCCCGAAGTGGCGTCTACCAGCTGGTTAATCTTGGGTAGAGAAAACTGTCTTTGGGATATGTCTTGTTCAGGTTGGTAAAGTCCACGCAGACCCTCCATTTACCATTCTTTTTCTTCACCACCACTGTGTTTGATAGCCATGTCAGGTAATTTACCTCTCGAATGGCCCTAGCCTCCAGAAGTCTGTTTACTTCCTCTTCCACTGCTTCGATGTGTATCAACGTCAGTCTTCTTGCTCGTTGGATTACAGGTTTTGCCGACCTATCAACATTCAGTTTATGGCAAGTGACCTCGGGGTCAATGCCAAGCATCTCGTAAGGCGTCCAAGTAAACACCTTAATATTTGCTCTCAAAAAAGCTTCCAACTCTTTTTCCTTTTTTTAAGCTAAGCCCGAGTCGAGAAGAAAGAAGCGTTTTTCATCCCCCTCCTGGATGAGGATTTTCTTCAATGCTTATTCACTCTTCTCAACTGGCTCCTTGCCGACATCCTCTAAGACCTCCACGTCTTCGTCTTCGATCTCTGCTTTCTCTGGTTCTCTTATGCTGTAGGTGGATTTCATTGCTCATGGAGTAATTCTTTGCCTACAGCTGATCTCTTCTGACCTCCTCAATCCCATGCTCTGTTGGGAACCGCAATAGTTGATGCAATGTTGAGGGAACAGCCCCCACCGCATGTAACCACGACCTTCCCAAGATAATATTGTAAGAGGAGGGTGTCTCGATTACAGTGAACTCTGTCTTTATCTTCTTGGTGCCAGCTTGCACCTCCAAGCTCGTCGTTCTCAGTGGCCACGTCGGCGTTTCATTGAACCCAACCATTGGGCTATTGGATTGCTCCATATCGTCTGGGTGAAGGCTAAGCTCCTTGTAACATCTGACGTACATGATGTCACAAGAGCTGCCTTGGTCGATTAAGACGCGCTTCACTTGGCATTCCCCAACCTAGAAGGATACTACCAAGGCATCGTTATGTGGATGCTGCACCATCTCAAGGTCGGCTTCAGTAAAGGACACTACTAGTCCTTGGCACTCTTCTGCCCGATGTCTCTTCTCCCCGACTTAGTAGACATGTTGTAGGTGTTTTACCTTCTGGGTCTCCCCCCGAATCTCGTTTTCATTGACCTTCGAGTGAATTACATTAATTACCCGAGGTCCTCCTGCTTGAGGTTGCTGTGCTAGGGAAGGTGGAGCTGCTGTCACCTGAGGCAATCTTGCTTGTTCTTCCATTGTCTTGGCCTCATCGACAAGGTCTCTCAGATGGCCTTGCCTCACCAGGACTTCTAAGTGTGTTTTCAGGGCTCTACAACCCTGAGTCATGTGCCCATCTTCATTGTGGTAAGCACAATGTCTGCCAAGGTTTCTTCCCATAAACTCTCCTAGTGCCCTTGCTGGTGCTCTGAAATAGGGTTGGTTCCGAATTTTGTCCAGGACTTTGTGGATTGGGATTCGGAACACAATCGTAACTGCCTGTGTAGCCCTCAGTCCTATCTCTTGCTTGCTGGATCCGTTGTTACCTCGGTCTCGCTTCGGCGAGCCGTTTCTTTTTTCTTGCTTTGTCTCCTTAGTCCCTGATGTATCTTCCTCAGCTTTGGCATACTTCTCGATTCTAGCCATGAGCTCTTCCATGCTTTTTGGCAATGTCTTTGCCAAAGATTTTTGTAGTGGACAGTCGTCTTTTAGGCCGTTCTTGAAAGATACGACCGCAACCTCTTGATTACATTCTGGTATTCGGTTGAACACCTCATAGTACCTTTTTGTATAGGCCTTAAGGCCTTCATCCTTACTGATCTTCAGGGCGATCAATGCATCCACCCTTAATGGCTGCAGCTTGTTTGTCACGAACTTGGCCACGAACATCTCGGCCAGGCCTTCCCAGGTCTTCACGCTTCCCTTCTGTAGTTTGTGAAACCAATCTGATGCAATCTCCCCTAACGATAAGGGGAACACTTTGTAGAGCAACGGCTCGTTCCCACTATACAATGCCATTGAGTTCAAGTATAATCCAACGTGAAAGTTGGGGTCTGACTTACCATCGTATATTTGGAACCTCGGCATACTGAATCTCTTCGGCGCCTCAAATTTGTCCAATTCTACCGAGAATGATGTTCTCGGATTAACAGGTGAAGTTACTTCGGCATTGGCATTATGTTGTTTCCTCTTGAGGTAATCTCTTAGGTCTTCCTTGCTCCGCCCAGGAGCTCGGCTATCTCCCGACTTCAGTCTTTTCGGCATACTACTCTCAGCTTCCTTGTGGGCCCTTTTCGACCTTTCTCCATGAGTTGTGTCGAAGCACAGCTCCTGCCTTTGAACATGCCGATGTTCTTTGGGGTCTGCTTCTTTAGTTCGATGTGTCCTTCGTGACTCTTCTTTCCTCAACTCTCCTCGCCCGACCTCCCTGGAAGGCCGATGAGAGTGTTTTTCACTTCTGGTGTACTGAGGGGCTATTGGGATTGGCTTCTGTCCTCCCTTCTGGGCATTGGCCGCTGGAACCGGCGTGTCCTGCAGTGGGTATGGTGGCTACATGACATTACTTTGCATCATAAAATTGACGACCGATTGTAGGTCTGCCAACTTGTTTGCCATCTCTTTCACCTCTTCGTCCCTCTGCAGGCATCTATCCTTCCATACTTGGAAGTCGTCCTCGTTATAGTATCCGCTTCGATCTGGTTTCTTTGGTACGTCGCCATCCTGGCCGACGTCTTTCTTGCCGTGATTCTGGTTCTGAGTCTCCTCATTGCGACCATCTTCTTCCACGTTTGGGTCAATGTGTTTTCCACTCCCAGCAGGGATTTCGTCCCCAACCTTATCCTTCTATCCGTCGCTGGTCATCTATTCTCCTTTCTTTCCCACAGACGGCGCCAAATTGTGTGAGTGAATTTCCGATCACACTGCCAACTTAGTATTCAGCTGGAGAGCACTGGCAGAATAGATGGCACCTGGCTGACCTGCAACAGAAAGAGTAGATTCCGATGGTGGTTCGTCCACCCGGGGGCACTCCGACGATCATGTCAGTATATCTCTAAAAAATAATCAATAGTGCTAAACTCACAGTTCGGGATATAAATTGCATACCTTAGACCCATTGGGGGTGCCTTTCTTTTATAGTTACCTCAATCCTAGTCCCCATAGAAGCCTAGCTTCAATGGACTTCTGCTCAGTGCTTATCTTGGACTTTCCAAGAGATAAAGATAAACTCCCTAAGAGTGTTATCCTTATCCACTCTAAAGTCCTTCCTCATTCAAGGACTCTTGTGCCTTATCCACTTATCTCGGATTCCGATATCTTTGGAGATAACCTCGGCCTAACCGAGATCACCTCGGCGTCATAACCAGGACACGTGGCACCTCGGTTGACACGTCGGCGTCACCTTGGCCACGTGTTGGTACTCAGAAAATATATCCTCACATATATATATATATATATATACACTAAATTCTTAAATTTTAGAGGAGGGATTAATAAGTATAAATTTATATTATTTTTCTTTTATTCAATTATCTAAGTCATTTCTTTAAACCCATAATGTGTTTAGTGTCCTCCAAATATTTTAAGCGCGTGTACATCTTGAAAGCATAAGAAATAATATGACATGGCTAGACATGTATTTGACCCCTATCAAGAGAGATCTGATGACAGAGAGTGTCCAAAACATATCTGACATACATGTCATTGACACACCATGCTCTTAGAAGTGTCCATGCTTCTTAGCTCATAAGCATCTGGACAGCAACATATACCACTTCTTCCTAAGTTTCTTTATGTGCTGCTATTTCAAGGGTTTCATGTTTGAGTTAAAGGTTAATAATTATATGAGCAAGAAAGGGTTGATTTAGACTTGATTGGGAAGGGTATTAGAGCTGAAATAGTGGTTGTGAACAATAAGTCCAGGACATTAATGTTGCTAATTTTATGAAATAAGAGGAGAAGAAAAATGAAGCATGTTAACTGGGTCATAAGATATCTTGGATGTAGTTTATCCCACGATTCATGTTATCCTCGTTAATATTTTTCTTGTTTTCTTCATTTATTTATTTATCTTTTCATCGATTAAGTCAAGGTTCTCTACAGTTTTTAGCCTTCTTCTATTTGAGTTATCTTTGAGTATTGAAATTGTTGGAAAGTGCATATTTTGCGTTATAAATTATTTTTTTGCTTCAGGACCAGTTTGGCATCTGAAAAGGGTAACCACAGCAGTGGCAACAAGGAAAATAACTCAACCCTCCGACAACTCTCATCTTAAAAGCAGCATTGTACTAAGACAAACTCATCGCGAAACAGTGAAGCACATTGCTCACCAAAACTGTCGCTCTTCATCTGTGCCAGGTCACATGTCTTTCTTTCTTTTTTTTGGCTGAATAATGCTCTGATTTCCCTCCTTACTCAGCTGATTTCATTTTAATATGGATAATTTAACTGTATTCGGAATGGAAAAGTCTAAACATACATAAAATTTTTATAAAAAAACTTGACAAAAATGATGTGGCAATGCCATTATTGTAAATAAATCCATCTTCAGTGGTGTTTTGTTTTGAAATGAAAATCCACAATGAGCCACATCATTAGAGAAATTCTATTTTCACATACCTTTTCATCTTTGTGCACACTTAATGAAACAAAATTTTAATAACAATTTTACCATGAAACAAAATGACCATAATATACATCATAACACACTAAACATGAATAGTTTTCTCTTTACACATAAATTTGTGGTGTCGTTATTTCGTGTGCCACAAAGCTCAAGAACAAAGAATTTGTGTATATGCATGTTCTTCTTTGAGGAGCTCAGGAACCATACCATTTTATTGATGAGAAGATCCATACCATTTTCGGCCATTTTTGCAAAGAATTGTTTGATGAGCTCAGGAGTCCATTAATCTCTCCTCACTCTGTTTCTATATATGTATATAATTTGTATATATGCATGTTCTTATGTGTTTGTGTGTGTATATATATATGTATGTAATTGTTCTCTATATTTGAATCAATTTGTTTTCTGATATAGTTCCACTGATTCAGATTCATACTCACAGTTCCTCGCCATTGCTGTTGAAGCAGCGAAGATTGCTGGAGATGTAAATCAAATTCAAGACCCAATTTTTTAATACTCTGCTTTCTTCATTTTTCTTCATCTATTACTTACCTTCAACAATGCA
>NW_021025746.1:1338499-1408685 GCF_004153795.1 Camellia sinensis | reverse complement strand
TTTTTTTTTGTTTTTTATTATCTTTAGCGTTCTGTGTTATATAATGTTTTTTACTTTGATGTTGCGTTCTTTTCTATGCCAATGCATAGGAAGCGAATTTGGTTTTGGGTGGCGATGAGGGCAAAGAGTGCACCTATACCAAAGGTTATATGAAGAGGCAGACGATTTTCTCGTGCTTGACCTGCACTCCTGATGGGAATGCCGGGGTTTGCACAACATGTAGCTTGTGTTGCCATGATGGCCATGAGGTATTCTCAGTATAATCTTTCTGTGATACATATCTCATTAACTTATGGGTGTAGATTTGTGAACACATGTCAGTGTTATTTATAGGTAGTGCTCATAGCGCTATATTTGCCAAGCATTACAATTTATCAAATGCATTTATAAGAGAGTTTCTTCAGTAAAATTAAATATTAACTTATTATGAGGCCATGAAAGTATCTATAACGTCAATCTATCCAAGTTTAAAAATTTTAATGTTACTGCATCTATGGTTCATTTTGTTCTTTTTTGTTTGTTTGTTTTGTTTTGTTTTGTTCTGTTTTTTGTTTTTGTTTTGTGGTTTTAATTTCCAGTTGTGTTGTCGTGTTATATGGTAATCACACATGACATTTGGCATGCATTAACTACCCTTTGGGAAGAGAGAAGGGAGGAGGGGAGTGGGTGGGGTCATGTGAATATTTGTCCAAGGATCCTTGCTTATTCAAAACAAACCATTTGGATATAATGAGTCTCATTAGCCATGGTTACTGACATCTAGCTTTAATCTCCATGATAGTCCTGCTTTAATCTCCATGATAGTCCTGCTTTAATCTCCATGATAGTCCTGCTTTAATCTCCATGATAGTCCTGCTTTAATCTCCATGATAGTCCTGCTTTAATCTCCATGATAGTCCTGCTTTAATCTCCATGATAGTCCTGCTTTAATCTCCATGATAGTCCTGCTTTAATCTCCATGATAGTCCTCCTTATCGAGTTTGGTTTTCATACTTTGAACTTAACTGATTTTTCTTTTATGTTAATGACTTGAATTTCTACCTTACATATTACTTCAAATTTAAATGAAATACTACGTATTATATCCGTGACAGTGTGGTTACTTCATAATACAGTACTAGTATTGGCTTAATCGCTTATATTCCGTTTGTCATTTTATTAATGGAGAGGACCTGTAATGATGTGCATTCATATCTCTGCATCACTGCTTGCATTTGATGTGCATTCGTATCACTGCATCACTGCTCGTATCTCTGCTCGAATCTGTTTTTTCGTTTTCTTTGTCAAATCAGGTTTTTTTATTAAATATGCAATCTTGTCATTCGTACCTTTTGTTTTATAATCTCGGATCTTGTTGTATTACTTTTTGCTTGCATTTGATGGTAGTTACTTTTTGCTATTTGGAGTAGATTGTGGAATTGTGGACCAAGAGAAACTTTAGGTGTGATTGTGGAAACTCAAAGTTTGGGGAGTTCTTTTGCAAGCTTTTCCCAAACAAAGATATCGAAAATGTGGAGAATTCATATAATCATAACTTCAAAGGTTCATATTGCACCTGCGGTCGCCCCTATCCTGATCCAGAAGCCGAGGAACAGGTAGAGATGATTCAGTGCTGTATTTGTGAGGACTGGTTTCATGAGGAACATATTGGGCTTGAATCTTCTGATGAGGTTGGTAGTATATCTCTTTCACATGTCTTTCAATCCTTTTCTATAAGGCTGCCTTCTAGTTTAATTTTGTTTATATCTTATATCTGTACAAGTCATTCCAATGATTACATGCCCAGCGGTAAAAGGTGTGGAGTTTTATAGGGGAGAATTATCCATGGTGCCATATTAGATAACTGGCATAAAAGGAAAAGTTGTTAGTTGGGTGATAAATTTCATATTAGTCCCTATAAAACCTATCACTGAGTAGATTTTAATTAGTGAAGGGAACGTGTTATACATGTGTTGTAAGGTTGTAGATTTTATTTTATTGTAATTAAACAGGGGGCACTTTTTTCCATACCTTTTTTCTTGGTATCCATATTATTTTGTGTTTCCATATTGTATTTAAGTTATTGCGAAGTTTGATCATTGTAATATATATGTAATGCGGTTATACACTGTTTCGAAGTTTATTCATTCATCCTTTGATATTTAAAAAAAAAAACATAAAAAATCCAAATTTTAAGGAGGACTTAAATCCTGCATCTTCTTGATAATAGCTGATGTAAAATTCAATTTATGAGCCTTGTTCTAAACCTCTATATTTCATGCCTCTTTTTCATGGACTGTATCTTTGTTTGAGGTTTGCCCGTCATACACCTATTAAAAGGTCCTAGTGAGTGTCAATCTGGTTATCGGCTTTTCCCAGGGATTGAGTGTTAAAGACCTTGTTGTTCTTTTAGTTGTAGTAATTTGTCTACTTGGATGATTGTTAACTTGTTGTGCTTGCTGGTATGGCTCATTTGAGAGTTGTTTTGTTGTGTGTTTGGGAGACTTACCACTCACTTACGATGGTTGTTTTATGCTTCAAATGGTTTCATATATTTTTTTTACTAACTTGGTAATACAAAGGCAAAGCAGTGAAACATTTCAGATATTGAAATTGAACTTTTATTAGACTTTATGCAACTAGGATTAGATTGAGAAGATTTGTCAGTGAGAGTCCTAACTGTTGATTGGCTTTGATTTTGCTGTTTCTGCAATATTAACCTGGTGCTTCTCTTTTCTCTTTTTTCTTTTTTGCCCCTTGCAAATAGCGTGAAGATGTAGCTTATAATTCTGACTACGGATCCCCCATCCACACTCATTGATCTTCTTCCTTTCTCCGGTGGTGATGATAACTCAGCTTTAGCACCTGAGCGGTAAGCTATTACACATTAATGGGATGCACCTTGGGAGGGACCAATATAAGTTGTATGAACTTACGGCACATTAATGGGATGCACCATTTGTGAATTAGCCTTAAAATTAATTTTTTGTTCTCATAATCTAAAACAAGTCTGTTACAGGGATAAATTGTATAATTGATCTAATTGTAAATTGATGAGTTACTAATGTTTTTAATCTTTTGTATAATTGATCAATTACTAAAGCTTTTAATATATTTTTTTGCAGATTGGATTGGGGTGGCATTTTTGACGTGCAACAATGATGTAATTTGTTTGAATGCTCATTTTTGTTTGATAAGGATACACATACAGTTACACTAGTTATTGTTGGATTTTTGATGGAATTGAACAAGTTATAACTTTTGGATATTTTGTGGATATTTCACTATTTTATTATATCAGGATGAAATTATTTGTAATGATGAATGTATATCTTCATTTTGTTAATTCGTAAATGTGTTGATAACAGGTTAGGTTAAGTTGTGATGGAATTGTTATATTCAACAGGTTTCAACATGAACAGGGTCATATTTGTTGAACTAAAATTTAGATTTTGATAAAATAGGTATATAATGTGGAAAAAAATATTATGGAATTATTGACAAAATTTTTCATCCCTAAAGAAGGTTTTTTTTTGTCTCTTATTTAGCTTAGGTGGATAGGTGGATGATTAATTTTGTCATAAATTCTTTATTTCGTCGCTAAATGAATTTGTCATGACAAAAAATATTGTCACATTTTGTCACTATTACCCTCAATGTGTGACGAATTTTTTTTGACATCATTTCATCATTTTTAATGATGAATTTCTTTTTATCTCTATTGGTAACTTCTTCGACAAAAAATTTTCGTCTTCGTTTATATTAAACGTGACAAAATTATTTTGTCTCCATTTCTTATATTTATGACAAAATACTTTTGTCTCTAATTTCTCCTCTAATGACAAAATATTTTGTCGCTAATTACTTATAAGTATGTTCCCAACAGAGTGTATTGGAGACAAAACAAATTCGTCACAAATTTATCATTTTTAATGATGAATTTGTTTTTGTCTCTATTGGTTGCTTTTTTGACAAATTTTTTTTGTCTTCGTTTATATTAAACGTGACAAAATTATTTCGTCTCTATTTCTTATATTTATGACGAAATACTTTTGTCTCTAATTTCTTCTTTAATGACAAAATATTTTGTCGCTAATTATTTACAAGTATGTTCCCAACAAATTGTATTGGAGACAAAAAAAATCGTCACAAATTTATCATTTTCAATGACGAATTTTTTTTTTGTCTCTAAGACCTTTAGCGACGACCCTTTGGAGACAAAATGGGTGACGAAAAATGTTCGTCGTAATTAGTTTGGGTGACGAAATATATATATTTTGGGACAAATTTGTTTCGTCTTTAAATCCCAAATTTGTTGTAGTGACATAAAATGTGGGTTCCTACACGTGGAGTACATCCCCTATCTCCTCCTACACAAAACAATGTATGCAACCCTTTGGAGACAAAACGGGTGACGAAAAATGTTTGTCGTAATTAGTTTGGGTGACGAAATATATACATTTTGAGACAAATTTGTTTCGTCTTTAAATCCCAAATTTGTTGTAGTGAAATAAAGATGAAAATATGTAACCGTAGTGCAGCATAGGACATATTCAAGTCAAATTGAATTTAGTAAGCATGTCTTCTCAAAAGTTATATCCTCTTTGAAGTACAACATGACACAAAACTTGAAGCCTTTCACATTTAATGATTTAACATATCAACTTGCTTGGCAGCTGATCCAAACTAACATATCATCTGAAAGAACATGTGCAAAAAATTTAGCCCATATGTTCAAGGTAGACATAATAATAACGGCAACAATCAAAAAACAAGATACTGAAAATCAAACCTTTTTCTTTTTATTAGAGACACCTTTCTCTTTTTGATGGATATCATGCTCTTCCTCTTCAGAATCTGAGTCAACCTTCTTTGAGGAAGAATCTGCGGCAGTCTCATCTTTTTTAGCGTTCTCCTCAATGAATACAGTGGAAGAAATGAGAAAAACTTATAGGAAAAAATATATAGCAAACAAAAGATACTTTAATATTTGTACAAAATTCCATTTACCTCAGACCCCACAATTTCCTTAAAATTTGAAATGTTGTTGCTGCTGTTGCTGCCAAAAGTTATAGTCTTTTAGAAACAAATAAGACGTACAAACATAATCATCTATACGATCATGCATTGTTTGCAAAAAGCGCACATAATTGCTTGTTTGCAACTTGGTTCTAAGTTACATAGACTCAGATATGGTATGTGTCAATGTCGTTTTAATATGTTTCTAGGTGAGGGATTTATCTAATTTTTAAGTCAAGATATCATTATACAATTAGGTTTACATTTGGTAAATACTTCTTTTATCTTTTAGGAAATTCTTTACATAAACAGATTTTCACTAGATTTTTTTACTGTTACACACAAAACAATGGGTCTCACTTGTATTTATTAATTTGGACTATTAATTGTGTAAAATAAAAAATAAAAACTTGATAAAAAAAAACCATTTACGTATAGCAGCACTCTAGCAAAAAAATCTGTTTATATAGAGTATTTTCCTAAAATATAGCATTTTATGCATAAAAGTGAAGTGCTTACTCATATAGTAAATTTGATTATTTACATGTACTTGTTTATTGTATGTCTAAGTAGGTGTATTGGACATAAAAATAAAAAGTAAATAAAAATAAAGAAATACAATTTAAATTTTTTTAAAAAAATGAGTAATATTTAAACTACCCACCTCATTCAATTCACTTCTAGACTCTAAAATTCAAATGAATAATATTTAAACAGAAGTCCTAATCAATGCCTTCAACCTGACCCCTCCCAGAACAAGCTCAAAAAATGACATTGCTGCATTTCATTCCCCACCCTTTACTTAATATGAGGAATCAATAGATGACGACAAAATGAAAATATTGGATATGATTATGTTTTAAAATTTGTAAGTAATTAAGGAAAAACCAATATTATTAAATTTTACTAAATATAATACATAATTAAATAGTAGAGGGTCAAAATAGTCATTTCACTACCTAATTCTAACGGTGAATAATCCCCCAAAATTGTCCCACTCCCCCTAGGATAGCATAATCCTCCATATAGGGAATAAGGAGTCCGGCCGAACTCCATATCCGACAGACTAAAAATAAAACAAACATTAGATTAAATTTACTGTGCAAATTACAATCTACACAGTAAATAATCCCCTTATCTCCCAATCAAACACACTTGAATTATTATTGTTATTGATAATCTGTTTGTGTTGGCAGAAAAACATGCATCAGTTGAGTATATATCGATCGCATATAATAAAGAAGAGATTTGGTGTTGTGAGAGAAAGTCGACGTTTGCGATGGAGATTACGTCCAAGGACGAGAGGGGCAGTGCGCCGGTGCTGGACATTGATTCCAAGTCCACCGTCGGTGGCGGTGTTGAAGATGTCTACGGTGAGGATCGTGCGAATGAGGACCAGCCCGTCACCCGTTGGACAATCTCTGTTGCCAGGTTCTCTTCATGATTCACCCCATCTTACTCATCATCGTTTGAATTTTGATCGTGATTGGTGTTGTTTGTTTGTGCTGATTCTAGCATTTTTTATTTTATTTTATTTTTTATTTTAGTAGATCAATAGAATTTATATCAATAACTTGAGGAAATGGTTCAATTTGATACTGGACGAGCTAGGGATGATTTGAATTTTGGCGGATTTGAACTTCTTGAAGACATGCAAATTGTCTAACTTGCAATGTCACATTGCTGTTATCTGATTTTGATGTTGTTGAGACGTTTGTTGGACAATTTTGGTTTTTCTCCTAAGGCTCTGTTTGATTAGAAATAAATAAATTAATAAATTATGGAAAGTAAAAATGGTAGAATGTGAAGTGAAAGAAAAGAAAGGGAAAAAAAAAATTTCTTGTATAAATTTGATTAGGATGAAAATTTTGCAAGAAAATAGGAATTCTAATTATAACTACTTCTATAAACAAATTTAAACCTTGTTGTATTTTTTTGTATTTTTTGCAAGAAACTAGAAATTAGTTACCATTCTTGTACAAGAAAATTTCATGCTAAACAAACTCAGACAATTTTTTTTTTCCCTCACTTTCTACCGTTAAATGGTAGAATGTGAAGTGAAAGAAAAGAAAGGGAAAAAAAAAAATTTTCTTGTATAAATTTGATTAGGATGAAAATTTTGCAAGAAAATAGGAATTCTAATTATAACTACTTCTATAAACAAATTTAAACCTTGTTGTATTTTCTTGTATTTTTTGCAAGAAGCTAGAAATTAGTTACCATTCTTGTACAAGAAAGTTTCATGCTAAACAAACTCAGACAAATTTTTTTTTCCCTCACTTTCTACCGTTTTCATCCTAACCAAACTTAGCCTCAGATTCCTCAAGTTCTCTATCTGTGCGTGTATTGTGTTATACTTGTAGCCCATTTTGGGTTATGAAATGTTGCTGCTGCCCCTGCTTCAATTCATTTTCTGGTTATATGCAATTTCCGCTAATGTAGTATGTTTTAACTTCCAGTTTCTTATTCTGTATTGTTCATCTAATTTTCTCCTAAAATTATGGTGGGTAATTTTCTAATTAGTTGACTCTAAAGATGCATATAACTATACACTAGTTTGTGTATGTATATATGTTATGTCTGGAGTGCCTGCCATTGTTGACCATTGTAATTGTCTTCTGATGCTAATTTATCTTCATTTTTTACCTCTTCATCTTGTACTCCAATGGGTATTCTTTGTTGCGGGACCTACATTACAACAAGGGGCTTGTGTTCACAGAGAAAGAGAGAGATGATCATTGCTTGCTTGGTTTGTTACCACCCGTGGTTATAACTTAACAACTTCACATACCATCTGTATTTTCTATCTTATCACTAGTTAATATGATTCTTGTTGAACTTTTCCTTTTGGGGCTCTATATCAGGTGAAGAAAATGATGCACAATATTCGCCAACATCAAGTTCCACTTCAGAAGTACATGGCCATGATGGACCTTCAGGTGCCTCTTTAACTCACAACAACAACTGCAACTTGTTGATTTGAGCGTGCTTAGATGCTGCTTGGTTATAAATAATTCATTTTCAACTCACATAACAATATGGAATCTGGGATTATTAGCATTTACCCCTTCATTCTTCATTCCAATGCCAGTGTACTTGAGATACTAGAGACAAGAAAAGCATGACGGATTACTTCATTTATTGTAGCCTTTAAAAGAGTTCAAAATGGATGAAAACAAAATGGTAAATGTATAATTCTTTAATTTATGCATTTTTAATTGTTTTGGTTTACAGGAGAGGAATGAGAGGCTGTTCTACAAGCTTCTCATTGACAATGTTGAGGAACTTCTCCCGATTGTCTACACTCCAACTGTTGGTGAGGCTTGCCCGAAGTATGGGAACATTTTCAAGCGCCCTCAGGGTCTTTGCATTAGCTTGAAAGAGAAGTATGATTTTGTTTCACCTGTATTTATGAGGCTTACAAGTTCTGATAATTTTAGTTTCAACTTAAAAAAAAAGTTTCTTGCTTTCACAGAGGAAAGATTCTAGAGGTACTGAAAAATTGGCCTGAGAGGAGCATTCAAGTTATTGTCTCATTGATGGTGAGCGAATTTTGGGACTTGGGGATCTTGGTTGTCAGGTTCGTGTTTTCTTTCTTAATTATCTAAACATTTTACCTTACGTTACAATTCTTACTTACAATCAGCATATGAGAATATTTACAGGACAATTTTTTTTTTAGAACTTCCATATTGACATTTGTTACTAGTGCTAATTTGATACATATTTCTATTTTCAAGTATTAGTTCGATTGTTGAAAATTCTTGTATAAAAGCATTTGTAGCTAATAACATATCAGGGGATGGGGATACCTGTTGGAAAACTGGCTCTGTATACAGCACTTGGAGGAGTTAGACCTTCTGCGATAAGCCTCACTAGCAAATAATATACAGTATTCTCTATGTAGATTCTCACCTTCTTTGAAACCTTTACTTAATTACTCATGAACCTCTTTGATTATAATATGTGTATTTATGTGTGTGCAAGTTTCACTACCATTATGTTTCAAGAAAAAGTACATAACATGGTTTAATTCTAAGCTTGACCATATAATCTTGATCAATGTCTTTTTGCTTGATTGTGCAGTGTTTACCCGTAACGATTGATGTGGGGACAAACAACGAGAAGTTGTTGAAGGATGAGTTCTACATTGGGCTCTGACAAAGGAGGGCAACTGGGAAGGTCCATTGGTTTTGGTATAGCGATCCCGGTTTCCCTTTTCATTGGTTGTTGTGTACATCTCGTTTACATCCTTTACTCTTTGTATTTGAGTCTTAGGTTGTGTTGGGCAGGTGTATAACAGGCTGGTTGAGCTTAGGAACCAAGTGTAGTTGCCCAGATTTTGGCCTTCACGCTCGAGCGAGGACTTTGACGCTCGAGCGGGCCCTTCGTTGTTGTCTGTCCGCTCGAGCGGGGTTTCCAAAGCTCGAGCGTAGTTTTCCATCTTCCAGTATCTCCTCTACAGTGCTATGCACTCGAGCGGGAGTTTGGACGCTCGAGCGAGATGTTGTGTGTGACGCTCGAGCGGGGAGGTTTGACGCTCGAGCGAAGACCTGGTTCTGTAAAAGTTCTGGGAGTGTGTATCCGCCGCTCGAGCAGGATTGTTGACGCTCGAGCGGGAGTCTGTGAGTGACGCTCGAGCGGGGAGTTTGACGCTCGAGCGGGGCGACTTTTATATAAGTCCGAGATCCGACTTTTGGATCACTTTTTCAACTCCTTTTCTCTCTCTTACTTTTCAAAATCTCCATTTGAGAGCTCCTCTCACTAGAACCTCAACTTCTCTCTAGGTATTGATCTAGCTAGGGTGTATTCCTCACCTTTGGTCTTTACAAAAGTTGGGTTGATCGTCGAGGGCTTTACATTGATCCAAAAATTTTGAGTTTTGGAGCACGTTGAGTTTCGTCACCTTCTTCCCTTGAGCTACGAATTTGAGGTAGGGATAACCTACTCCTTACTATGGGTTTTGTCTTTAAAAATTTTGGCATTTTCGATATGTTGGGAGTTGTTGGGTAATTTTGAGAAAGTTCGGGCCTTTGTGTAATTTTACGAAAGTTGGGGTTTTAATCATATAAAACCTAAATGCATGTTTGGCATGGAAAAGTGGAATTAATGTTAAAACATTAATGAAAATGGAACCTAAGGGTTGTGAGTGTTAATTATGGAATATGCCCTAATTACATTGGTTAATTAATTTGTATAATTAATTGTGGAAATGAGGAATTGAATTGAGAATGTTGAAATCGGGAATGTATGGGACTAAAGAGTGTGGTTGGATCATTTATTGCTCGCCTAATTGAAATGTCGATTTAATATCTATTTTGTGCATTTATTTTCTATTTAAGAAATAATTGCTTTGGGCTATCGGTGGAGGATAGTCTTGATTGTTGTAGACAATGCATGATGATAGGCAAACTAAAACTAATCGAGTGAATGTGTCATAGAGTATGATGGTGAATTGAATACATTAATTCTATGTATTGATTGATTGTGTATAGAACCTTGTGTTTATATGCATTGTGTGTAGAGGAGGAGATGGGGGATGTACTCCGCGGTTTAGGGGAAGATGGGGGATGTACCTCTAAACCGGATAGGATTGGGAGGAGATGGGGATGAACTCCGTAGACACAGCTCTAATGCTTGTCTAGAGAAGTGAAGATACAGCTCATAGGCTTATCTTTGAGAAGTGTAGATACAGCTCATATGCTTGTCTAGTGAAGTGTAGATACAGCTCCTATGCTTGTCTAGTGAAGTGTGGATACAGCTTATTGCTTATTTGTTGATGCGTAAGATGTTTATCTGTTGATGTGTTGATATAGCTAATATGCTTATCTGTTAAATAAGAATGGAAAATGGAAAGTGACATAGACTCGTATGTTATGAATGTACGTGATATATGCGGATGTATCGGTGTTGGCCATCTATCAATTGCTAATCTTTTAGTCATTGCTCATAGTTGGTTTAGTATATCTCTGCTGGGCTGTGGCTCACCCTATATGGGAACATCATTTTCAGGTACAGGTAGCATGCCACCTCCAAGGACGTAGCTTGGGAGGCTAGAGATGGGCAGACTTTTGTTGTCTTTTCCCTTTTGATGTATTACATGTATATTCAAGCCAAGGGCTTAATGTGTAAATGAGTTAGTACTCTTTTGTTGTAACCAAATGTTAGCTTGGAAAGCTGTAAGCCTTTAGGGCATTTGCTTTTGTCGTTAACATGTAATACTTTTTGTAATGAAACTCTAATGAATAGAAGAATGTGGAACTTTTATATATATCAATGTATGTCTATATTGATGGGTTTAATGTTATTATTTTGAGGGCGTTACATTTGGTATTTTATTGCTTGCTGACAGTCATGAAAAGCATTCTATTTGGTATTGAGCTAGTTTTAGAAAATTGATCTTCAGGAATATGCTGACCTTCTTCATGAATTCATGGCTGCTATCAAGTAGAATTATGGTGAAAAAGTAGTCGTACAGGTGCACACCATCTCAGTTGTAGCTTTAGTTTGAATATTTTCCAAGCCTAATCTTGTTAATGCAGTTCTAATATTTGTTTGATTTCTTACCATCACTTTACAGTTTGAAGATTTTGCAAACCACAATGCTTTTGAGCTGCTAGAGAAATATGGTTCTACTCATCTTGTCTTCAATGATGATATCCAGGTATATGGCAACATGGTGGTGGATCTGGTTACTGACTGTTTTGGAATTCCCCCCCCCCCCCCCCAAAAAAAAAAAAAAAAAAAAAAAAAAACTATTGCAGGGGACAACATCTGGTTCTTACAGGTCATATTGCAGCACTGAAGTTACTTGGCGGTACCTTGGCTGAGCACACATTTTTATTTTTTGGTGCTGGGGAAATAAGAATCTAATTATTACTTTACTTCTTTCATCTCATCTATATTTTGGTAGTCTAAGGAAAATCAAAAACTAAATATATGGGCCATGGGAAAGCGTAGGGCGAAATATTGGGCACCCAATGACTTCAGTGGAAACCTATTTATGTGTTCACACTCTATACCTATTTTCTGTCTACACACTCCTGCAGAAGAATTCTCTCTCTTACTCATATTGGGGCCTAATTCATTCTGATTGTTTTACAGCAGTCCCAGTTTTGAGCATAGTGATAGTTTTGCATTTCACCCCTCCCTTTCCCCCTCCCAAAAAAAAAAAAAAAAAATTGAGAGGGAGGGGTGACCATTGGTTCAGTGGTAAAACCTTGGCCTAATAACCTTGAGGTTATGGGTTCAAGTCTCGGGGCAACCATTTTGTGCACTATCTCAAAAGTTAGGTGTGTACCCTATCTTTTCCCTCCCAAACACATTAATGTATACTAATTGGGCAGCGGCCCTTTTTTTTTTAGAGAGAGGGATGATGTTTTTGGTTGGGCATTTTAATTTTTAAATTCCTTTTGGGTCATCCCTTTCCAGGAGCCTGCTTCTAGATCATCAAGCATCGGCCATCAACAGAAGAATGCATAGTCAAATTTCTTTTTATGTATCTCACTCTAGTCATCTGAATTGTAGGCTGGAACTGGAATAGCAGAACTTATAGCTCTTGAGATGTCAAAACAGGTAATCATTTACTTCCATGTGGACGTTGTCTTCGGATTATTTCTTAAAGTACATCTAGAGCAACCCTCCATGTGGTTGCTTGGTGATTGTCTTCTTATGTTCATCTGTTATAGACCAAAGCTCATTTGGAAGAGACGCGTAAGAAGAACTGGCTTGTGGACTCAAAGGTAGTGAAAGTTTCTGTTAGATTTGCATAAAAGAAAGAAAAGAATGAGAGGAAGAAAAGAGAGAGCACTGCTGCTATGTTTTATTTCTCACACCTAAACATATTAGGGTTACACATACTTATAATAAAAGACTAAGGAACAAATGACATAATTACCCTTACACACTAATACTTAACACTTTCCCTCAAGTTGGTGCAAAGTATCTCTCATGCCCAACTTACAGCAAATGGGATGGAAAACTTTACTACTAAGACCATTAGTAAAGACATCAGTTAATTGATCTTCAAACTTCACAAAAGACATATATATGAAACCCTTATTCAATTTCTCCTTGATGAAATGTCTGTCAATGTCAATATGCTTTGTTTGTCATGCTGAACAGGATTGTGAGCAATACTAATGGTAGCTTTGTTGTCACAGTACAATGTTAATGGTTCACTGCAGACAAACCCAATATCATTCAATAAGGACTGGAGCTGCATCAATTCACATGTACCATACTCCATAGCCCTGTATTCTGCTTCTGCACTAGATCTGGACACCATTCTTTGTTTCTTACTATGCCATGTGACTAAATTCCCCCTTACAAATGCACAGTAACCGGAGGTAGATCACCTGTCATCTATAGAACCAGCCTAATCAACATCTGTGAATGCCTCCAACCTTAAGTGACCATTATTGGAAAATAAAATCTCTTCTCTAGAAGCAGATTTAAGATACCTCAAAATGTGATACACTGCATCCAAATGAGGGACACGAGGCTTATGCATAAATTGACTTACTATCCCAACCGCATAGGCAATATCTAGACGAGTGTGGGATAAATATACAAGTCTTCCCACAAGTTGCTGGTACCATAAGATCACCAACACCGCTACAAAGATGGTGTTTAGCCTTAATTGGCGAATCAGCAGGTTGGCAGCCTAACATACTAGTTTCCTCAAGAAGATCTAGGATATACTTCAGCTGAGATATAAAGATGCCTTTGTCAGATTTG
This sequence comes from Camellia sinensis, assembly GCF_004153795.1. NCBI lineage: Eukaryota > Viridiplantae > Streptophyta > Magnoliopsida > Ericales > Theaceae > Camellia > Camellia sinensis. Next base: position 1,394,948 of record NW_021025746.1, on the reverse strand, counting down.
GCAACTTCACTCTTAAGAAAGTACCTCAACAAACCAAGGTCTTTTATCTCAAATTCCTTGGCCAACATCTTAAGATGTGTCACTTCTTCCTCATCATTATCTATCACAACTATGTCATCCACATATACTATGCATGACGTTTGACAAACATTATGTGATTTGCATTGCTTTGCTTATACCCGAATCTCAACATAGCCTTTAGGAATCTATCAAACCAAGCTCGAGCAGACTGTTTCAAACCATATAACGCCTTTTTCAACCTACAAACTTTCCAACTGTAGACTAAGATAAGAATCTTGGTGGTACATCCATATATACCTCCTCCTCCAAATCACCATGGAGAAATGCATTCTTCACGTCTAATTGTTGTAAAGGCTATCCCAAATTAGCTGCACATGAGAGAATAGCTCGAATGGAATTCATCTTTGCCATAGGAGCAGAGGTTTCTTGGAAATCAATTCCATGTGTTTGAGTAAACCCCTTGGCCACTAATCGTGCTTTGTACCGTTCAATTGTTCCATCTGCTTTCTGCTTGATAGTGAACACCCACTTACACCCTACAAGCTTTTTGCCACTAGGAAGATGAACCAATTCCCAAGTGTTATTCTTGGTTAGAGCTTGCATCTCTTCTACCATAGCTACTTTCCACTAAGGATCATTGATAGCTTCCTTCCAATCCTGGGCAATACATGTAGAAGACAAAGACGGAACAAAAGCATGATATGTAGAAGACAATGAATCATATGACACAAATTTAGAAATAAGATGTTGAGTACAAGCCCTAACCCCCTTTCTAAGAGCAATAGGAAGACTTGAATCATTGACAACAGGACTCTTAACTACAGGTAGAGGAATAGATTGAGATGCATTACCTGGAACTGGCGTGAGGGATGACGATGGGTCTGGTGGCATAAGGGAAGCTTGCTCTTTCGGACGCCGAGAATAAGTCTTAAGATCAACATTGTCCAAATGACCACCAACGTTAGGCTCCACATCAAGAGAACTATTAGGCTCCCCCTCACCACAAATAACAATCAACTGACTAGGAAGGAAAAAAGACAACTCGTGCTGATAGGCCATCTCCTCATCCGCAATCTCATCCATACCACTACTACTCTCCCTCTGAGGAGATGGCAGAGGAGAAGGAAAGAAGGATGCAGATTCATGTAAAGTGACATCCATACTAACATACACTTTGCGAGTGTGAGGATCATAGTATTTATAACCCTTCTGAGTAACAGAATAACCAATAAAGACATAATGCACAGCCTTAGGATCGAGTTTTCCATGAGTACGAAGTTGTAAATGAACAAAACAAACACACCCAAACACCCGAGGAGGAAGAGAAGAGGTGGGATATGCTACAGGAAGCAGTTGAAGAGGAATTTAGAATTTGAGGACACTGGAAGGCATACGGTTGATAAGGTAAGTAGCGGTAAGAATAACATCACCCCAAAATGACTTATGGACATTCATGGTAAACAAGAGAGAGCGAGCAACTTCAAGATGGCCATGCTTGCGTTCGGCAACCCCATTCTGTTGAGGAGTACCAACACAATTAGTCTGATAAAGAATGTCATGCTCCGCTAGGTATGCTAAAAAAACTCCATCAACATACTCAGTCCTATTATCACTACGAAGAGTTTTTATTTGAGCATTGAAAAGATTGGTCACCATTTTATGAAAAGTTTGGAAACAAGAAAAAAACTTCACTCTTAGTTCGAAGCAAGTAAATCGAAGTCACACGGAAATAACAATCAATAAATGTAACAACCCATTGATACCCAGAAGTAGAAACCATAGGGGAAAGGCCTCACACATCGGTATGAATAAGCATAAAAAGGAAAGTACTTTTATTAATTAAAGGGTAACAAGTACGTTTATGCTTTGCAAGCTCACAAGCATCACAACCAAAAATACTCCTAGGACAATCACGAACTAAAGAAGGAAAAAGTTTCTCTAAAACACTAAAGGAAGGATGACCCAAATGGCGATGCCACTGATGAAGGAGATAAAGCGGAGAGCCAATAGTGCACTTGAGAGCCTGAGATGGGACGACAGAAGGAACGACATCCAGAAACGACATCCAGAAAATACAGCCCATCTTGTGCTCTACCATTGCCAATTGTTTTCCTCGTAGCCAAGTCCTGAAAGACATAATGAGTAGGAAAAAATGACACTGAGCAATTTAGAGAAGTAGTAAGGTCTCGCTTGGGAAGTAATAGTTTTAGCCTGAAGGCAAAAAGTTACTAAAAAAATCAAAAAACTTAAAACCTGTTGGAATTAGGAAATTGTGATATTATAATTATGGTAGTGTTGGAAAAAGGAAAGAGTGATATTGTAATTATGGTAATGTGTATAAAACCAATGATTGTGTCAATCACGGATTTAATACATTTCTTATCTTCGTTTCCTATTTTGTTTGTTTCCTATTTTGTAATATTGTTTCATTATAAATACAAGGCTCTACCTCATTCATAGGTAAGCCAAATTATTCTTTTCATTCTTTTTGGTATCAGAGCCAAAACACAAAAACCCTAGACCACCCCCTCCTCTCTATTGGCCCCTGTTCTTCACTGCCCAACAGTTTCTTCATCTTCTTTCTTTTTCCTTTAGCAGCCAACAGACCTCCTCTCCCTTCTAGACCACCCGCAGCCTAACCCACCAATCCTAGACCACCTGAAACCACTTACCCACCCTCCTATACCCCTCGGTAGGGCTGTATCACACCTGCCGAGGGCCTTGTTGCTGCCAACCAGGTCTCATCCTGGCCTAGAGCATTTTGACTAGGTCTTCCCCTAGCCTAGATCTGTTCGATACCCTCTTTAGGATGATTTGAATCTTTTTTGTCCCTTTTATAGGGTGTAGTGCTGATGCTTTAAGCACTTTAGCTGTCATGATCCGAACCCGCCCCTATGGGTTAAGGACATAACCGGCCAGTAATCCTGAGATTACCTACGGCCTCAAACCAAAACAGACATAACTCATCAGAGTAAAGGGGCCAAACGGAAGCAAAAATTTAAAACTTTGTCCATAGAGCCGTGCTTATATGCACATCAAACAAACTATACACATATATGTTAACAACCCACGACAAAACACAGTACCATAAAATCCTTTACAGACAGGATCATTCAAACTGAGTCAACCCATATCAAAACTATATACAGATATCCATAAAGTCCTAGCCAACAAGACAAAATATAAATACATAGCAAAATGGCAAGGATGGGTCTCGTGCGTGAGACACAAGGCTGACTCTCCAACACTCACGTTGTTCCTGACCGACTTCACTGGGGCTAGGTTTGGACTTCTTTTGGCTCACCTACAAATACATGAACGAGTGTGAGCGATAGCCCAGTGAATAATATCAAATATGACAGTTACATAACAATATGTAGAACGACATGCTCCGAACGGCCTTGGGCCCAATTCATGTTTCTACTTAACATATGTACACTTATACAAAATTTAGTTCGAGTGACTGAAATTTCAACATACTGGCCTTTGGCCCATTCGGATTCCCATTCTTATCAAAACGGCCTTCGGCCCATTCATTTTTGTCAAAATGGCCTTCGGCCCATACATTTATGTCAAAACGGCCTTCGACCCATACATTAGTATCTAAACGGCCTTCGGCCCACTCATTCATATTCAAAACGACCTTTGGTCCACTCATTCATATTCAAAACGACCTTTGGTCCACTCATTTGCGCCGAAACGGCCTCTGGCCCATATACTTTCGTCAAAACGACCTTCGGTCCGTTTATTCCTATCAAAACGCCCTTCGGTCCATTCGTTTCTATCAGGACGACCTTCGGTCCATGCAGTTCTTATCAAAGCGACCTTCGGTCCATTCATTTATTCATGTCAGACTTTTGCCCACAATCCCAATTAGCAACTCATAAAGCTTATAAAGGAATAAACAATAGGACATTGACAAGATTTCGAATATCGATATTACTCACAGTGATCGGCCTGTGGATTTGCCCTGGAACTTGACCCTACACATTTCATGAACACAAAAGGGTCACTAACAGTTCAATCCGTTCTTTAATTCACATACTCCTTATTAGGCTTTATTCTTATCTCATTAACTCATTTACAATGCTTGACATATGCCTAAGAGTGCTTTCAAGTGAAGGAGAACGGAAAACAAAACACAGAATGCAAAAATAAAATTCCAGAAAACAGGGTCCCCGCTCGAGCATCAAATTACCCGCTCGAGCGGACCCTTAAGGCCTGCGAAAGTACTGGTTGCATGAAAAATGCGCTCAAGTGTGAAATGAGCGCTCGAGCGGAAGGCCTGTCCACAAAAGCTCCCCGCTCGAGCATGAAATTCCCAGCTCGAGCGGACACCAACTCTGCAAAAAGTGCTGGGGGCATGATTTTACCGCTCGAGCGTCTATTCCTCCGCTCGAGCGGACATAAAAAAAATCTGGGTTTTCCAGATGGAGTTCTTGAGCCCCAATTCGAATTTCAACCAACAAAACATGAATGTTATGGCTCAAATCTCAAATATACACATACTAACGTGGCACCAATGCAAGAAACGACTGGACGGAATATAAATTTGGTTAGCACTCAAACATGCTAAGTGGTATTGCTTGGTAGAATAATGTTTGGCAACTGCATTGGACTTTAGCCAAGTGGAATTGCTTGGTGGAAACCACACTAACATATCTTAAGTAAACGTCTTTGAATCCACAGAATTCCTTAAGTACCAACACGTCGACACTTCAGTACTGACTCAAACAAGCAGAGTTGGAACAAGCATGACCAGGTTCTATCAGGAGTAAACTTCCAGCATTAGTCTTACTCAACTCAAGGTGGGGGCAAACAATTGTTTTTCAAAACCAACCTAGACCTGAGTAAGACACCTCTTCATGCCTTTATCGCATTCAAATGTCCTTATGCTATCAAAGTTGCAACAGACTTAAGCAGCTCTACCTAAAGAGCACAATCTTCAGTGCCGATCTTACTTAACTCCAGGTGGGGGCAAACAATTATTTTTCAAAACCAACCTGGACCTAAGTAAGACCTACTTACGAACTCAAGCATAGCCATACCACATATTCGTTAGCCACATCGAGCATCAGTACGGCCCCGAGGCCCCAACAGTGTTTGGCCAGGGGCAAATGGTACAAAGCCGCACCGAGCATCAGTTCGGCCCCGAGGCCCCAACAATGCCCAGCCGGGGGCAAGCAGTGCAGAGCCAGACCGAGCTCTATTCGGCCCCAAGGTCCCAATAGTACTCGGCCGGGGGCAGGCAATATAGAAAACATTCAGACATAAAATCCAAAACAGCATCAGATTTGCAAGTTCAAAGAGAAAATTCTATCATCCAAAAAAAGGCACAGATGGACTCATAACCAGTAGCAAAGAAAAGAAAAGAGAAAAGAAAAATTGTCTTGGCAAGTGCAGAAAGAAAGCTGGTCAAGGAGACCGAGCCACAATACATCAAAACAGAAAAGCAAAAAAGTTCAAATCCTTTCAACATCAATTTTCATTAACAGAGGGCAACTCAAGAGCAGCATCAACAATTTTGTCCAGGCCGTCTGCGGGAGGAAAAGTAGAGGCAGCTCCAACTTTCTGAGAAGTAGAAGCCTCCTTAACCACGTCCCCCCACGGCTTCGGTCTCTGGGACTTTAATCCCTTCAACATCCACCATTTCAGCGGCAACATTACTGTCCTAGGTCTTGCTTGCAGAATCAGCTTCTGGGGAAACTTCGGCTGGAAGAACAGCAGGGATAGAAATAGTCTTCGAACCCAAGGATCTCGAAGGAACGGGGACATCTTGAAACAGGGAAGAGCCTTCACGAACCAGCGCAGCAGCCAAAGCACTCGTCCAACCTTTTAGAAAGAACTTATCTCGCAGCACTAGCACCTTTTCCTTATAGGCGGCCCCAGCTTTATCCCAGCCATGTTGCCAGTGTTTGGCTTCCAACGTAGAATGCTCAGCAGCCAGTACGGCAATAACGGCCTCCAGTTCGGCCACTTTCCCCTCAAGTTGAGCCTGTGTCCCAATAGCAGCATCCTTTGATTTTTCAGCTGAAGCGACAATCTTGTTCAAACGAAATGCTTCCCTCTCCGCGGTTCAGTGTCCCTCTTTCTCTATCTCCAAGCTTACCGTTAGTCTTTCAGCATTCATTGCGGCCTCCAGCACGGCCCTTTCTAACTCTTTAGCATGGGTAATTGACAGATGCATTCTTTGGATACACTGCAAAGGACAACAAGGAATTAAGAGAAAAGGAGACATCGACTCAACAATAAAAACAAGTAAAGCGAGGAAACACTTACAGCAGCTATCATCTGAAGGGTCCCCTTCAGGATAGGAATATCACGGGGCCCATTTTGGTCAGCCATGTCAACCGGCAACAGCAAAAACTTAGTCAAATCAAAGGCAAAATCTTGTAAAGCAACAACTGAATCAGAAGTGGAAATGGGCCTGCCCTCATACGACATTGGCGGCTCCCATTTCTCAAAAGCCTCACCCTCAGCAGGATCCTCAGAAGCTTCCCCCACCACTGCTTTGCTAGCCTCTCTTCTTCTCTTTTTTGCTCGCGCAGCGACCGAAGTTAAGGGCTCGACAACAGTCGCAGGGGTCCTAGAAGCTCCCACCTTCATCTTCACTTCCATGAGGCTCTTTGCCTCGATCTTTTCCAAAGGGGTTTCCAAAGCATCGAAGCTCCGAAAGCCTCGGCGTCTAAGTCCACCAACACCCTTCTCTTCGCCACAGACCCGCCCCCTGCGAAAATGGGGGTAGGGGAGGGCGCTCTCTCAGAAAGTGCACCCTGACTCCTGCGACGGCTCGTGACCAAAGGAGTGAGAGACGTGTCAGTCTCGGTATCAGAGTCCAGAAGGGCAGCAGCGAGCCTTGCTTTCTTTGGAATAATGGAGTGGTAAGTAGACTGGTAATCCAATAACTCGGGTGCAGATCTATTTTTATACCTCAGGGCAGCTTTTATAGCTTCAGCATTCTCTCGGTTCGATCTCCGTTGGAAACAAGAGGCCTCTGCAAAAAAGAAGTGACCCATTAGAGCAATATCCAAAATAAAGTAAGAAATACAAAAGGCATTAGAAGAGGAGGCCCGAACCTGGGTAGCCGTCTTTCTGGGGCATCCTCTCAGACTGAAACTCAGTTCCGGCGGGGAACTCCCAGTTTCTACCAACTTGTAAGAAATTGTCATTGTGTTTATTCGAATCGGGCAACCCAGTAACCAAATGGCAATCAAACGAGCGAACACGCAAGTAATACGTGCTGTGGTCTTTGTCATGAGAAAGAGTATAACAACCTAAGATATCCCATATGTCAAGGTTCTAACCCAATCATCTATTGAGGGCAGATACACCGCAAACAACACGGAAAAGGTGCACAGATACTTGCATTGGGGTTAACTGGACTTGATGCAGAAACTAGCGTACCAACGGGTCAAGAGGGAACTGAACCCCTCCCTCGACTATGGCCGCGATGGGAAAAGCAACGATATTCCTCATGCCCATACGCTTGGCGTCTACTTTCGCCAACGAAAGGGTACCGTCATTGGGAATATTATAGTCCAGACGGAACATAGCCATGGCCTCGGGGGTATCAACCAGTGAACAGAACTTCCCCATTTAACAAACCTAACGGGACAGAGGTGGGACTCAAATAACAGAGTATGGAACACAGACAGCAAGTGGGCCAAACAAGATGATTAAGACAAAAAGAGGCAAGAGAAGAAGAGTCACAAGAGGACTTACAGAGATTAGAACAGTGGTAGGAGAACAAGATCAGCGGCGAAAAAGTCTGAGCAGGACACCAATGAGACTGGTTCAGAGGAATGAGAGCAGTTCTTTCTCTCTCTTTGAAACTCTCTAGAGGAACGAAAAAGCAGATGAAGGGATTTGTATTAACAGCCAAAGTATTAATTGCACTAGCCGGCGCGCAGGTACATGGAGCACGACCTTCAGTATGGAATCGACGCACTATCTCTGCACACCTATCTCACATCGCCACGTGTCACCATGAAAGGACGCATGTAGGGATTGTGTGTCAGGATTGAACCATCACCAAGGCCGAACTGGGGAAAAATCGAAACGACGTGACGCTTGGGAAGCAGAACAATAGCTCCCCCCAAGGGGAACCTTAGCGCGAGCTAGGGGGCAAATGAAGGGGCTAAATGTGAAATGGGTCGGGTTCAAGCCTTGGGCCGGCCCAATCCACTGAAGTCGGAATCCAAGTGGGCTGGATGAGCATATGGGCAGACCAATTAAGCCCAACTTCATGATTAACAGTCCACCCAAGTCCTCAAGCACTTGGGCCTAACCCGCAGTGGAAAAGTTAGTCCAGTCGTGGTGCTGGGCTGGGTCGAGCTGCGAGACTGAATCTATGAGCCAAACAGATGATAGGCCGAGCCCATACAAAGATGCCCGAATAGACCAGTCCATCTCCATGAGTGATCCCTAGGGTATGAAAACAGATCTGCACCCGAGTTATTGGACTACCAGTCTACTTACCGCTCCATTATTCCAAAGAAAGCAAGGCTTGCTGCTGCCTTTCTGGACTCTAATACCGAGACTGACACGTCTCTCACTCCTTTGGTCACGAGCCGTCGCAGGAGTCAGGGTGCACTTTCTGAGAGAGCGCCCTCCCCTATCCCCAGTTTCGCAGGGGACGGGTCTGTGGCGAAGAGAAGGGTGTTGGTGGACTTAGAGGCCGAGGCTTTCAGAGCCTCCGATGCTTTGAAAACCCCTATGGAAAAGACCGAGGTGAAGAGCCTCATGGAAGTGAAGTTGGAGGTGGGAGCTTCTAGGACCCCTGCGACTGCTAGCGAGCCCTCAGCTTCGGTCGCTGCGCGAGCAAAAAAGAGAGGAAGAGAGGCTGGCAAAGCAGTGGTAGGGGAAGCTTCTGAGGATCCTGCTTAGGGTGAGGCTTTTGAGAAATGGGAGCCGCCAATGTCGCATGAGGGCAGGCCCATTTCCACTTCTGATTCAATTGTTGCTTCACAAGATTTTGCCTTTGATTTAACTAAGTTTTTGTTGTTACCGGTTGACATGGCTGACCACAATGGGCCCCGTGATATTCCTATCCTGAAGGGGACCCTTAAGATGATGACTGCTGTAAGTGTTTCCTCGTTTTACTTGTTTTTATTATTGCGTCGCTGTCTCCTTTTCTTTTAATTCCTCGTTGTCCTTTGCAGTGTATCCAGAGAATGCTTCTGTTAATTACCCGTATTGAAGAGCTAGAAAGTGCCGTGCTGGAGGTCGCAATGAACGCTGAAAGACTGACGGTAAGCTTGTAGACAGAGAATGAAGGACGCCGAACCGCGGAAAGGGAAGCATTTCGTTTGAACAAGATTGTCGCTTCAGCTGAAAAATCGAAGGAGGCTGCTATTGGGACCCAGGCTCAACTTGAGGGAAAAGTGGCCGAACTGGAGGCCATTATTGTCGTACTGGCCGCCGACCATTCTGCGCTGGAAGCCAAACACTGGCAATAAGGCTGGGATGAAGCTGGGGCCGCCTATAAGGAAGAGGTCCTAGTGCTGCGAGATAAGCTCTTTCTAAAGGGTTGGACGAGTGCTTTGGCTACTGCGCTGGTTCGTGAAGGCTCTTCCCTGTTTCAGGATGTCCTCGTCCCTTCGAGATCCTTGGGTTCGAAGACTATTTCCATCCCTGTTGTTCTTCCAGTCGAAGTTTCCCCAGAAGCTGATTCTGCAAGCAAGACCCAGGACAATAATTTTGCCGCTGAAACGGTGGATGTTGAAGGGATTGAAATCCCAGAGACCGAAACCGTGGGCGACGTGGTTAAGGAGGCTTCTACTTCCCAGGAAGTTGGAGCTGCCTGTACTTTTCCTCCCGCAGACCGCCTAGACAAAATTGTTGATGCTGCTCTTGAGTTGCCCTCTGTTAATGAAAATTGATGTTGAAAGGATTTGAACTTTTTTGCTTTTCTATTTTGATGTATTGTGGCTCGATCTCCATGACGAGCTTTCTTTCTGCACTTGCCAAGACAATTTTTCTTTTCTCTATTCTTTTCTTTGCTGCTGGTTATGAGGTCATCTGTGCCTTTTGTTGGATGATAGGATTTTCTCTTTGAACTTGCAAATCTGATGCTGTTTTGGCTTTTATGTCTGAATGTTTTCTATACTGCCTGCCCTCGGCTGAGCACTGTTGGGACCTCGGGCCGAATAGAGCTCGGTCTGGCACTGTACTGCTTGCCCTCGGCCGAGCATTGTTGGGGCCTCGGGGCCGAACTATTGCTCGGTGCGGCTTTGTACCGTTTTTTCCCGGCTGAGCACTGTTGGGGCCTCGGGGCCGTACTGATGCTCGGTGTGGCTAACGGATATGTGGTATGGCTATGCTTGAGTTCGTAAGTGGGTCATACTTAGGTCCAGGTTGGTTTTGAAAAGCAATTGTTTGCCCCCACCTGGAGCTAAGTAAGATCGGTACTAAAGATTGTGCTCTTTAGGTAGAGCTGCTTAAGTCTATTGCAACTTTGATAGCATAAGGGCATTTGAATGCGATAAAGGCATGAAGAGGTGTCTTACTCAGGTCCAGGTTGGTTTTGAAAAACAATTGTTTGCCCCCACCTGGAGTTAAGTAAGACTAATGCTGGAAGTTTACTCCTAATAGAACCTGGTCATGCTTGTTCCAACTCTGCTTGTTTGAGTCAGTACTGAAGTGTCGACGTGTTGGTACTTAAGGAATTTTGTGGATTCAAAGACATTTACTTAAGATATGTTAGTGTGGTTTCCACCAAGCAATTCCACTTGGCTAAAGTCCAATTCAGTTGCCAAACATTATTCCACCAAACAATACCACTTAGCATGTTTGAGTGCTAACCATATTTATATTCCGTTCAGTCGTTTTGAAACTAAGTCCATTTGGGCAAAGGCCAAAGTTAATTCCGTTTGATAAACATCAAAGTTAATTCCGTTTGGTGAGGACCAAAGCTAATTCCGTTTGATAAACATCAAAGCTAATTCCGTTTGGTAGGAACCAAAGTTAATTCCGTTTGATAAACATCAAAGCTAATTCCGTTTGGCAAGAACCAAAGCTAATTCCGTTTGATAAACATCAAAGCTAATTCCGTTTGGTAAGAACCAAAGCTAATTCCGTTTGGTAAGAACCAAAGCTAATTCCATTTGATAAATATCAAAGCTAATTACAAGAATTTGATAAATTTGAGAAAAGTGGGGAAGCATTTGCATTGGTCAGCAGATAAATGCCTTTACATTCTGATAGAGAAGTTGGGGGATAATTCTATTGATAGTATTTCTTGAGATTTGCTACGTTCCAGGGCTGAGGTATAGCTCTGCCATTCAGATCCTCTAGGTAGTAAGCTCCATTTCCAACAACAACTGTGACTTTGTAGGGACCTTCCCAGTTAGGCCCAAGTTTGCCCTCACCAGGCACGCTTTTGTGATCCATAACTTTCCTCAAAACTAGTTCTCCAGGTGTAAATTGCCTTGGGAAAACTTTTTGATTGAAACTTCTGATGAGCTGCTGCTGATACACTTTAAGTCTGATCAGCGCTGCTTCTCTTCGGCCCTCTGCCATATCTAGTGCTTGTGCAATAGCTTCCTCATTATTGGAGCTTTCAAATAATTCAGATCGAAGGGTTGGGAGACCTACTTCGAGTGGGATGATGGCCTCCATTCCATAAGTTAGGGAGTGAGGTGTTTCCCCCGTTGAACGTCGTGCCGTGGTTCGGTAGGCCCATAATACGTGAGGTAACTCTTCAACCCATTTGCGTTTTGCATGTTCAAGCCGCTTCTTTATTCCGTTGATGATGGTTTTGTTTGATGCTTCTGCCTGTCCATTACTCTGTGGGTACCCTGGAGAAGAGTTCTTATACTCGATTCTGAGGTCGACACAAAACTTTCTGAAGACCTTACCATCGAACTGTGTTCCATTATCCGTAATCAGTACCCGCGGAATGCTGAAACGCACCACCACATTCCTCAAAACAAATCACTTTGTGTCTGCCTCTTTGATACTTGCCAGCACCTCGACTTTAACTCACTTGGTAAAATAGTTGGTTGTAGCAATGTAGAATCGCTTGTTCCCAGTGCCTCGCGCCAATGGTTCGCCAACATCCAGACCCCATTGCGCAAAGGGCCATGGGCTGGTGAGTGGAGTGAGAGTTTTGGCTGGCTGATGAATGAGTGGAGCAAACCTCTGACATTTGTCACACTTCTGTACGTACTGCTGCGCATCTTGTTACATCCGTGGCCACCAGTACCCGTGAGTGAGGGCTCGGTGTGCCAGTGACATTTCGCCAACGTGGCATCTACAAATTCCATCGTGAATTTCGTAGAGAACATTCTCGACGAGATTTGGATGTACACATAGGAGGTAGGGGCCAAGATAGGAGCGTCTGTAAAGCTTCCTAGATGGTGAGATCCAGAACCGAGCTGACTTATGTCTAACCTTGTTGGCTTCCCTTTTGTCTTCGGGGAGTGTACCAAATTTCAGAAAAGCAAATATTGGATCTATCTAGCTCGGCTCTAAGTTGTTACAGAGGACTGGAGATGCAATACTTGGTTCTGGCACAAACTCAACCCAAATTTTTCTGGCATCCTTTGTATCCACTGATGAGCCGAGGCATGCCAGAGCATCAGCGTGGCTGTTTTTATCCCGACTGATTCGTTCCACTCGTATGGATTGAAATTTTCTGAGTAGGTCCTTGGCTTTGCCTGCGTACATAGTCATTCTTTCATTTCGTGTTTCATAGACCCCAGAAAGCTAGTTTACCACTAGTTGTGAATCGCTAAAAACAAGAAGCTGTTCTGCACTGAAGTGTTCAGCGCTACGCAAGCCAGCCAATAACGCTTCGTACTCGGCCTCGTTGTTTGAAGCCTTCCAATCGAGCCTGAGAGCCTGTTCCCAGATAAATCCTTCTGGCGAAATAAGTACTATTCCTACCCCTGAGCCTCGGTTATTGGACGATCCATCAACATAGAGCTGCTAGATGTTTCCAATAAAGAGTTTCCATGCTTCCGAAGCGCAGGGTTTTCCTTGTCCGGTGGGGCATGGCACCTGTGCCGAACTCGGATCCCCCGGTTCGGTACTCTAGGTGGGAGCAAATTCTGCGACAAAATCCGCTAAGACCTGGGCCTTGATTGCTGTCCTGGGTTGATATCGAATGTCAAACTCACCAAGTTCTACCACCCACTTTGTTGTTCGGCCAGAGAAATCGGCTCGGCTGAATACAGATCTGAGGGGGAATTCAGTGAGGACGTTAATGGTATGCCCCTGGAAGTAATGCTGCAACTTTCTTGAGGCGATAAACAGCGCATATGCTAACTTCTCCAACGGTAGATATCGTGTCTCGACATCTAGTAAAGTCTTGCTAACATAATATACAAGCCTCTGTTCCTTGTCAACTTCTCGAATTAATACTGCACTCACGGCATGATCTGAGACTGCTGGATAGAGGTACATCTCCTCTCCTTGTTCTGGAGTGGACAGTAGAGGAGGTGTGCTGAGGTATCTTTTGAGACTTTACAGTGCTTCGATACATTTGCTATTCCATTCAAATGCTACTTTTTTTCTCAAAAGCTGGAAGAAGGGCTTCGTCTGATCTGAGGATTTACTAATAAACCGATTCAGTGCGGCCGCCATTCTGGCTAGTTTCTGCAGCTCTTTAGCCTTTGTTGGTACTTCAAGATCCTGTTTTGCTTTAATTTGATCCGGGTTCGCTTCAATTCCTCTGTGAGTGACCATGTATCCCAAGAACTTCCCTGTTCTTACCCCGAAAGCGCATTTTTAGGCATTGAGGCGAAGTTGGTGGTTTTTCAGGATGCCAAAAACTTCTCTCAAGTATGTGAGGTGGTTTGTAGTGAGCTTGCTTTTTACTACCATATCATCTATATACGCTTCCATGGTTTTTCCCAGTTGGTCCTTAAACATTCGGGTGATCATTCGCTGGTAGGTTGCCCCGGCGTTCTTGAGGCCGAATGGCATTACTTTGTAGCAGTAAGTTCCCCTTGGAGTGATAAACGCTGTCTTTTCTTGATCCGGAACGAACAGTGGCATCTGATGGTAACCGCTATAAGGGTCCAGAAAGCTCATGCGCTCATGCCCTGCTGTTGAGTCTACTAGTTGATCAATGCGAGGCAGCGGAAAGTTATCTTTAGGGCAGGCTTTGTTCAAGCAAGTGAAGTCAACGCAAACTCTCCATTTTCTGTTCTTCTTCTTGACTACAACTATGTTAGACAGGCATTGCGGGTACTGAACTTCTCTGATTGCTCCTGAAGCTAGGAGTTTTTCGACTTCGATAATTACTGCTTCGGTGTGCTCAATTGAGGATCTCCGACTTTTCTGCACAATGGGCTGAGTTGAAGGGTTGATGTTGAGCTTGTGGCAAGCAAATTCTGGGTCCAACCCCATATGCTGACCATGCGAATACCTCCATATTTTCCCTCAGCAGTTCCAGCAGCTAAAGTTTCTCATCAGCGCCTAGCGAGGTACCGATAAGGAAGTACTTTTCTGAGTCATTTTCTTTTACCAAGACTTTCTCCAAATCCCCTACCATTTTTTCCTCTGGGGTTCCCCATACATCTTCCAAAACTAGCTGTTCAGCTACCTCTACCGTCTGTACCCGATTACAAAGCTACTTTGCCTTTAATGCTGCCATGAAGCAATGTTTGGACGCAACTTGATCCCCTGAAATCTACTCTACTCCGTGTTCCGTTGGGAAACGGATGAGCTGGTGATAGGTTGAAAGGACTACCTCCATTTGATGAATCCACGGATGACCAAGTATGGCGTTGTAAGGGGATGGTGTATTAATAACCAAGAACTCTATCTGGAGGGTTTTTGTACCCACCACGACTGGCAACACTATTCTGCCAAGCGGCCATTCTGGCTGTGAATTGAAACCGACCAACGGGGCTGCTGCTGGGGTGAGGTGCTGCTCGGAGAGACCAAGCTTTCTGAACAAATCATAATACAATATATCTATTGCACTACCTTGATCTACCAAGACTCGTTTTACATCAAATCGCTTCCCAATTCCCACAGTTATAATCAGTGCATCAGTATGGGTGTTGTATGCCCTCTAAATCTTTGCTAGTAAATGAAACAGTGCACAAGGGGGATTTAGGTACTGTACGTACCTTTTTCGATGCAGGCTCCACTGACATAATCCACTGAATTTGCGAAGCCTTAGCGATCTCTTCCTTCAGTGCCTCCTCAGATTCCTGAGTCGCTGCCCCGTGGATCACATTTATTATCAGCCAAGGTGGATGCTTAATATTTGGTTCTAGCAGTGGGTTCCCCAGCTCGGCCACTTCCTTATCCTGATCAATGTAATCCCTCAGGTGTCCAGCTGCCACTAGGTCTTCCAAGCGTTGCTTCAGTGCCCTGCAGAGTCATGTGCCCCCTGTCGCGGTGGTAAGTGCATCTGAGCTTCTGATTGCGCCGAGCTGGATCTTCCAACATTTTCGGCGGCCAAACAAAGAAGGGCTCTCTCTTGATCTTTTCCAGGATTCGATAGATTGCCTCTTTGAATACAGTCACAACGGCTTCGTGGGATTTGGACTTATCCACTTCATTCACTGCAATCCCTCGGTGTTCTCCTCGATCTGTTCTCTTCTTGTGCCGAGCTGTTTGTTCTGCTGAAGCTACCTCGATAGGGATCTGATCGTCTTCGAGGCGAGCGTACTGCTCAATCCTGGCACACAAGTCTTTCAAAGCTGTGGCTGGGCGCTTGGTAAGTGATTGTCTCAACTTACTTTCCGGATGCAGACCATGTTTGAAAGACATCACGGCCATCTGCTCGCTGCACACATTTTCTTCCAGGTCATTGTACTCTTCCCAGTACCTCCTAGCATAATTGCGCAGCGTTTCCTCCTACTCCTTTCGGAGGTCGAATAGTATATCCGGCTCCTTCGGGATCTTAATGTTGGAGACGAACCTGGCTAGGAACTCTTCGCAGAGCTGCTTTCAACCATGGATCGATCTAGCGGGGAGATGATCGAACCATCAAAGTCCAGTTTCTCCCAAGCTGGATGGGAAGACTTTACACATTAGTGCCTCATCTCGGTTCCATAGGGACATCGTCTGTCTATAGTGGCTAATATGTGTCAGCGGGTTCGACTTCCCGTCGTATGAAGTGAACTTTGGTGAGGTGAATTTCTTTGGAGGTCTCATGGTCTCAATCTCCAGGGAGAATGGCGAAGAGACGAGCCTGTCCAGCGCTCGGTGTTCTCTCTGGTGAACAGTACAGTCTAGGTGATCCCGATGTTGTTCGTTCTGCCTATTGCCAATCAACCAAGTACAAAGGTCCTGAGGAGGGTATTTAGTCTGTTGGCTAACTGTCTTCTGCTTCTTGGCCCTTCTCCGGTGTGACCCACGGGTGTGACTACTTGATGCCTCACTCTGTAGTAGGATAGGCTGGCTTTGTTGCCCAGATTCATTCCTGGGGAACTTCTTCACTGGCGGCTCTCTAGATAAGCTCCTCCGTCGCAAACGAGAGGGCTCCACTTCCATCTTCATTTCTGACGGATCGCCCAGCACCCTCTTAAGTTGGGCTTTCAACTCCTGTATCTCCATCCCCATGGAGTCTATGATTCGATCTCTATAATCCTTTTCCAGAAAAAAGTGATGAGAAGAACCTCCAGCGAAGGATAATCGATGCTCGACGGATTCAAGGGTTCGATTATTGTTTCCAGTTTGTTCCTCCGGGACTGTTGGGAGGGCCAAACCCTTGTCCTTCGTTTTCTCCGTCTGTGGATATGTGTCGAAGACGGAATGTCGTCAATCCCCATCGGTGGAACTGAGTGCAGAGCTTAGAGATGAAGTGATCCACGTTCACCACACCAATTATACGTACCGGATTCCGCACTAGATGAAAGTGGATTGGGGCCCTGCACTCGGTTGGACTATCCAGGGACTGAGGCTCCTGCCACAAGAAGCACCGTTAGAGCTGCCCGGTCGGGGTTGGCCAGATAACCCCTCCGATGTGGGAATTAGTGATCGGAGAGAGTGTATATCGAGTTGAGTTTGTAGTTTTTGCTTGGAATTGTTCAGTTACCTTCAATGTGAAGTTCATGTTGTACATATAGTGTTCCTTGCTTGCTTCTCAAGGTGAGTTCATGGAGCTTGGATGCTGCCAGGTGTCCTTTTAGCATTGCTCATGGTAGGTGACCACCTGGTAGTTGTCATTGAATGCATATACTCATTGTAGTCATGTTGATAACAAACCACATTCCTTTGGTTCAACAACTTTTGTGATTCTAGGTGTAGGGGACTAGCTGAGGTGGCAACTTGCACGTGTACACATTCACAACTTCCACGTTTCCTTGCGAGGTTTCCTCAGCTCGGTACCGATGTCCCTCAGCTCGGCATCATTGTGCCTTGTCTCGGCCTTTTACAGGATCACTCATGGAGATGGACTGGTCCATTCGGGTATCTTTGTATGGGTTCGGCCTATCATCTGTTCGGTCCATAGATTCAGTCTCGCAACTCGGCCCAGCCCAGCACCACGGCTGGACTAGCCTTTCCACTGCGGTTTGGGCCCAAGTGCTTGAGGACTTGGGTGGACTGTTGATCAAGAAGTTGAGCTTAATTGGTCTGCCTATATGCTCATCCAGCCCACTTGGATTCGGACTTCAGTGGATTGGGCCGGCCCAAGTCTTGAACCCGACCCATTTCACATTTAGCCCCTTCATGAATTTAATTTCTTCTTGTTGAAATTAAATGTTCATGAATTTGTGTTTGGGGATGAACTTCTTTTTTACATTTGTTAAAATTTCTGCCCACCAAGTGTTTGATTCTATGTTCAAGTGAGAAATTCATCAGAAACAATTGGAACATGCTCACCAAGTGTTTGATTATTGCCCACCAAGTGCTTGTAACTTTGTTCCCATTTTGTAAAATGAAATTGGAACATGCTCACGTCTTGTCTTGGACCATGAACACAACAGATATATTGAAATGTTGGATTGCTCCATTGACTTTAGTCTAAACCAATAATCTGCCTAGTTTTCCAGAAATCAATGTTAGATTAGATTTAGTAGATGGCGTATTCTGAAAATTCTGTGGGTTTTAAGATCAAGGGAATAGAAATTAAGTCGGTTTTACAATTTGGTGTTTATAATTAAATTCATTTGTTTTTTCCCTTAAGAAATAAATATATATAGTGTGACTAGGACATAGTTAACAACACTAACCCTTTAGAGCATCAGGAAGACGGCCTTCAATTGGTTGCTGAGGCTTGTCCTGAGATTAAGAGAAGGATTTCAATTAGAACTGAAAATAAGTTGAGAAGCTAAAAATTATATAACTAGACAAATACCAATACCACAACAGACTTCAAAGGTGACTAGTTCGCAAGTTTGTGTGCATGTGTCAACACACGTGGAGGTACTTTCAGGAATATTGTAATGTAAATGACAATACAAACATGAGGTCAGTGAATTCTGACTGCCAACCTATGATACATGTATACTGATAGACAGCCAATTTGGAGGCCAATTAGAGTATCTAGGTTGGTCTCTAAATCTAATCTTCATGAACACCTATGGTCAATATCTAAAGCGAATTTATGCTTTCCTGGATTCTATTATTTGGTTAGATGAATTAATTGCAAATGCTGTTTTAGGACAAAATGTGAGCATTTCATTTCCAGTCCAGTTACAGTTAAGTGGCATCCACCATAGTAATCCACTCATCTCTTTCATATTTATTCCATTACATGTTGTTTTCTACATAGTAATACGTAATGTCAATATTCATGCCTCTTGATTTTTAACAATTTTATAACTTCTGACAACTTTCAAATTGGGTCAGACCAAAGAGAAGCATGATATGGTGGTCTCAAAGTATGGAAATTACTTCCAATTGGAAAACAAATTTTACTCTTCAACATAGCATACCATCTTTTGTTTTGCCTTCATTATTTTTCTTCTAGGGGGTAAGGAATAGTTAAAATTGCTGGAAACCAGAATGAAATTATATTACTTTCCAAAGTAGTGAGGATAGATTCCACAACCAGCACGACATACCAATCTTTTCCTTTGCTTTCAGTGATATTGCAGTAGATTTTTATACAAAAAGCTATTGCAGGGCCTGCAATTAGGAATGTGGACAAAAACAAAGACGCTACATCGGGACCAAAGATCAATCTTCCCCCACATAGAAATTTCTGGCAACATCAATAAAATTAAATAAAATAAACAAAGGAAAATGTGGATGGATAGAAGGGAGGGAAAGAAAGGAAAGAAAAAGCTTTGTAAATTCATAATGTTACAGTGGCATTAATTCAAGAATTTCAATTGTAACCAACAAATGACATCTGCATAAGGTTCAACAATCATCAAGTGTTTCGTGTCAAATTATAAACTTGGGAGGACAGACTAGGATAGTTGAACTATTCTTCGCCCACATTATATGGAAAAGTTGTGTTTGAAATGTTGATTTAAGCAAGCTAAGGTATCAAATATATATGAATATTAATATAGGACGTGAACGGGCGTTTTCATACAGGTTAATTCATTTATTCAAACTTTTTGCTAATTGAGATTCTAAAGGCTTAACTCACAATGCATGAGAGCTCAAAAATATAAAGAATGATTTAAACCAGGAACAAATTCCAACACATTTTACTTTTGAGACGTTGGCAACAAAAAAAAAAAAAAAAAAACTAGATGTGAAAGAAAAGATAACAACGTCATACGAGATTATCTGATTGAATCTCTCAACTTTTTTCTCAATAAACTACGATGTATCTAGAATGGCGGTAATTAGTGAAACAAAAGTCATTGTCCAAACCATCAAAGTAAGTCCATCTCCAACGGTCCAAAGATGAAAATCTTTGTAATATTTTAAATCATTCATGAGCACCACAATAAATATGAACCAAAGTTTATTGAAAAAAAAAAATCCAAAAATTTAGGACCAAAAGCGGTTAGCGGTGACCATTGAATAAATTTATTCGGATTGAGTTGATTTACTATTTGTCTCTTGAAGGTTTAAAGCGCACAAAACATGCAACCAAGCAATACTTTACTACGCCGAGGAGCCAAGAGAGAGAGAATAAATATATAAATTATTAAAATTTGGACATACCCAAGCTAAACGACTATATCAACTTATTATGGGAAGAATGTATGAAACTTTTGGGCTTGTTTGGTTTTATATCTCAAAATATATTTTTTGAAAAAAAAATTCAAAATTACTTTCTCTATCCTACACATTAATCAATCATTTTTTCTTTGTCATCTCTTCTTCTCAATTATTTTTTCTCTCACACACATCTATTCAATTACAATAAAATATCAAATCATTTCAAACTCCCAAACTCTAAAATTATTTTCAAAATATACAACTAAACAAATCAAAAAAAATAACTCTCTTAAAAAAAATTTTTGAAAATTTATCTCAAAATACAAACCAATCAAATCAGAATTTTCCATTGCCGGTGACAAATCAAGATCACATCACAAGATTGCCAAAAAAAAATAAAAAATAAAAAATAAAAAATAAAAAATAAAAAATAAAAAAAGCAGCTTCAAATTCACAAACTTTATTAGCTCTTCAAGTGTTGCAACTCTAAGACCACTGATCGAATAAATTTTTGGTAGCTAAATCAATCCTTATAAGTTATAACCAATTTCACAAATAAATAAATACCCAAATTGTTCCCAAATGAATTAAAACGATCACATAGAATAGAGCGGCCGAAGAGACAGAGAGAGAGAAACTTACATTGCTTCCCTTCCAGACTTGATAAACCCTCTTCTGTTTAGGTTTGTTTTGGGACATAGATGGGTTTTTAGAAGAAGCTGGACCCAAATTTGGATCGTTGTTATTGTTTTCAATCATTACAACCCTCTTCTTCTATTGATTTTTCACGCGACCCGTCGGAGACCAAGACATCAAAACAAAATCCCAAATTCAAAAGTAAGTGAAATATGAATAAAATATATCTATACTTTATTTAGTTTTATGCACTTTTTTATTTTTTCTTTTAAATTTCTTTTCATATTTTTCAATCAAACACAACATATTTTTTTTCTCTTGGTCCTCTGGCAGAAGGATGTTGGTAGGGCGGATGCTTCAAGTTTGTACTGTTATTTCCACGGGTAGTATCATTTACTGATTTATTAAATAATTTAATTAATTAGATACTTTTTTTAATTAATTTCCAGAAAATGTAATCAATGACAGAGAGAGTGGGTCAAAGGGGTGGGGGAAAGGGGGCATGAAACATTTTTGTTTAATTAATTAATTAGATACTTTTTACAAATTTATTTATTTATTTATTAATATGTTAATAATCTCTGGGCCAGCCTCATATGATAACTATAATGCCACGTGATCAAAATTTTGAATCAAATATCATCTCATGCTCTTTTTAATGGATTCGGGTTTTTGTAATGCATTCTCTAATGTGTCTCAAAATGAAAATAATGTCATTTTAAGAGAAAAGAGGTTGCTTCTGTAATGTATGTTTATATATATATATATTTAAACTTTTTCCTTAAAAAAATCTTGTTTTCAATGATACTATAAAGTTTATGTCTGTTTTTTATTTTGTAATAACTCCGATACATCATTGGCATATAAACTAATTAAGTAAAAATTTATTTCAATTAAAAAAAATAAAAAATGTAATAAGTTCTTTAGTATAAGGCAGTTGGTTCAATAGCTTATATAATTATTCATTGGTGAGAGGGTAATTTATATGAATAAATTGGGCCGAGATTGGGTAATGGGCCGCTTTGAGCCGTAGTAAGAAAGGCGGAGTAAAATGACTTTTTTCATTAGCTCGGTCCAAGAAGGTCTTATTGTTATCTCGGTCGCCACGGTCAAATTGGTAGGCCCGATGGTAATCTTTAGCCGAGATATACGGAGCCTTCTTCGGGACTTTTGTTCTTGGTTAGCTCGGTCCAACTCTTCTACGAATAGCTCGGTCTTGGCATGCAAAGCCGAGGTAGAAGTGAGGAAGTAAAGAGCCGATCTGACAGTTATATCGGTCGTATGGTCATCTTGCCGAGGTAAAACCATCTCACTTGGTTTAAGCAGTGACGGGGGTGTTGAAGGATAAGCATTATCTTTCAGGAGTGTGAATCCTTAGAGGACTCTACATGGAGGAGTAAAAGTCCTACTTAGATTGTGCCACACGGAACCTATAAAAGCTCACAAACATCACCTATGGAGAGGTAACACACAACTTTGATACACAGAGCTTCTTGTCTTTGTCTATTTTTCTGACTTAGGCATCAGAGGGGTTTTCGGCACACACCCGCCGGCTAGCTCACGTTTGTGTTTTCAGGGAATAAAGCAACAACGTTTGGAGAAACGCAAACTTGATCAACAGGATTATACGAGAAGGTTTATTTCCTTCCCGTACAATTGGCGCCGTCTGTGGGAAATTCACAAAGAGCAAAAGCTCTTGATCAAGTTTTCCTCTCTAGTTGAAAGCAATGGCGCACAATGAAGACTTGCCGCAATCTGCTATAAATGGGCAAACTCCGGAAGGGGGTGCAAGACGAGAGGGCCTACCTTCTATCCCTCCCATGGCGGACTTAGAGCCACAGCGACAAAATCCCAAGAGGGATACAAGGGGGAGGAGGCGGATTAACAGCCCCCGTCACTCTCGTTCACGAAGTCCAGACAGACAAAGATGGAGGATTGATCCTCAAGCTCTGGAGGACCGCGTGAATGAGCAAGATGAATTAATAAGAAAGATGGCGACGGACATGGAGGCCATGAAACGCCAGATAAAGGGAAAATGAGTGGAGACAGGAGAGGGGCGCAAAAGCAAACGCCCCCTCGCCGCTTGAAAGACTGTGGAAGGCATTCCACACCGTCATAAGCAGAGAGTAGAAGCCTCAGGTCAGGCGATACTCAATCCAGAACCTCCAGAACTCGTTTCTCCAAGTCTGAGAGAACGAGATCATTGAGGTCTTACATAGAGGGAAGTACATATCGGCCCTCACACACGCACCATACATTATCCAGACAAACGGAGTTGCCCAAATCGTCCGACTTACGGACTGTACTTGAAGAAAGGGCGCGGCAGAAGGAGGATACTAGGGCGCGCAACCCTCGCAGGGTATCAGCCCTTCAGCGGTTGGCTCCTCGGACGCATGGAAGTGTCGAGGTCGGAATGTCGTTACCTCGCCCTGCCTACGAACCAACGGACAAAGCATTAGCAAGGCCGCAGACCTCGCCATTTGTTCCGGCAATTGAAAACGCGCTCCTACCTTCAGGCTTCCTTCAGCCCAAATTCACCACGTACGAGGGGAAGACGGACCCCTACATACACCTAAGCCACTTCCGCCAGGTTATGGCGATATATCGGAGAAACGAGGCTTTAATGTGCATCCTCTTCCCATCAAGCCTTGGTGACCTAGGTTTGACTTGGTTCGAAAAACTTCCAGAAGGCAGCATAGCCTCTTGGGCACAATTGGCGGAGGCGTTCATCACGAGGTTCAGAACGAACACCAAAACCCCGGTGGAGATTGACCAGTTACTCTCCATCGACATGGGCGAAAAGGAGACACTAAGATCCTACAATAGTCGTTACTGGGAAACATTCAACCAGATTGGGGACTGCCCCACCAATCTCGCCATTGCACAATACAAAAGAGGCCTTCTAGTCGGAAACAGACTAAGGGACTCAATCACCATGACACCGCCCCTCACCATGGAGGCCTTGATAGAAAGAGTGCATCAGCACATCAGGGTGGAAGAGGATGGCGCCCGTGCCAAAACAAAATCTGGCACAACCGCAGTACCAGATAAGAAGACCACAGCAAAGATTAGTGCGGTAGAACATTCGAACAAAAACGGGCGAGGTAGGCGAGACAACGGAGAGGACTAGGATAAAAGATGGTTGAGAGTCCGCACTGCCATAACTACGGTATTCAAGAAACCGATTTACTGAATTCTGAGCGAAATACGCGATGAACCTTTCGTCAGATGGCCAGCTAAGCTAGGAGAAGCACAGAAAGACTACGACGAAAGGTCACGATGCACCTTCCACAAAGAAAAGGGGCACTGTACTGAAAATTGTATGCCATTGAGACAGCACCTGGAGGAGTTGGTGGCAGCTGGTCACCTAGATAAATACATTGAAGGAGGGACGCAACCAGCCCCCCAGGACCACAATAACCCCAATGGAATGCCAATTGATGCCCCACCTCAAGGAGTAATCAATATGATACATGGGGTATTCGAACCTAAGCGTGTATGCGAGCTTAGAGGATCGATCAAGAAGGCTGAGCACTTAAGGGAGGTACTAAGTGCCCAACCTGCCATCAAAAAGGAGAGAACAGAGGCCACGAACGTCATGTCTTTTTCAGGCAAGGACTTGGAGAGAATATATTGTCCTCACAACGATGCACTGGTCATCACCCTCCGCATCAAGGACTACGGCGTCAAGCGAATTCTGATAGACCAAGGTAGCTCGTGTGAGATAATGTACTACGACACCTTCAAACAACTGAAATTGGAGGAAAAAGACCTGGCACTAGCTGTATCCCCCCTGATCGGATTCAATTCAATGCCAGAATGGCCAGTCGGCAAAATTATCCTGCCAGTCAGGGCAGGAGTGTGACAAAACAAGTGGAATTTTGGGTGTTGAAGGTTCCTTCCACTTACAACATAATCTTGGGAAGAACATGGCTCCATGCCATGAAATCAGTAGCATCATCCTACCATCAAGTAATGCGGTTCCCTAACAATGCCGGGGTAATTGAAGAGGTCTTTGGAGACCAAATTATATCCAAGCAATGCTTTGTCACGGCTAATGGCAGTCGCGCTGCCAAGGGATATGTTCATTCGGTGGAAAAACTTGAGAGCAATGAACTGTTTGCAGATATCGGCAAAACAGCTGATCAAAAAGCGGTGGAAGACTTGGTAGAGGTAAGAATAGATGAAAAGAACCCGGATAAGTTCTTTTTGCTCGGTTCGTCGTTGTCCAGCACTGAGAGATTAGAGGTCTTGGAATTCTTGACCTCTAACATCGAAGTGTTCGCCTGGACACCTTACGACATGCCAGGCATTGATCCAAACTTCATCTGTCACCAACTCAATATCCACCCATCCGCCAGACCAATCATTCAGCGCACTCACAGATCGGCACTCCACCACGCTGAGATAGTGGCGGAAGAGGTGGGAAATCTGTTAGAGGCAAGAGCTATCAGAGAGGTACATTACCCCAGATGGATTTCCAACACAGTCGTGGTACCAAAAAAGAATGGCAAATGGCGTGTCTGCGTCGACTACAAGACAGTCAACAAAGCATGCCCAAAGGGCAGCTTCCCCCTACCACGGATAGATCAATTGCTAGACCTAACGGCGGGGCACAACCGACTTAGCTTTCTTGATGCGTACAGAGGTTACCATCAGATCGCCATGTACGAACCAGACCAAGAGGTCACGTCCTTTACAACTCCAAGAGGACTGTATTGCTACAAGGTCATGCCCTTTGGCCTAAAGAACGTAGGGGCAACATTCCAGAGAATGGTCACCAAGATGTTTGAGCCGTTGTTGGGCAGAACAATGGAGGCTTACATCGACGACATGGTTGTCAAGAGCAAGGATGAGAACGACCATATAAGGGACCTAGGTGAAATGTTCCAGATTCTGAAGAAGCACAAGTTGCGCCTTAATGCATCCAAGTGCGCGTTCGGTATAGGATCTGGAAAATTCCTGGGCTTCCTAGTAACCAACCGGGGTATTGAGGCAGACCCCTCCCAGATCAAAGCTATTCAGGATCTAGAGAGGCCTAACTCAGTAAAAGAAGTGCAACATCTCACCGGCATGGCAGCTACACTCAACCGATTCATTAGCCGGTCGTCAGACAGACTACGACCATTTTTTCAAACGTTAAAAGCCAAGTTCGAATGGGACGAAGAATGCGACCGCGCTCTGGAAAGCTTGAAAGAATATATGTCTTCTCCACCACTACTGGTCACCCCAATACCTGGAGAAGAACTCTTCTTGTACCTGGTGGTCTCTCAACACGCAATTAGCGCAGTGTTGGTCCGTGCGGAAGGAATCCAACATCTGCCCATATATTATGTCAGCAAGACATTGCTGGATGCCGAAACAAGGTATTTGCCACTAGAAAAGCTGGCCTTAGCCTTAATGATGGCATCAAGGAAGTTGTCGCACTACTTTCACGCCCACACCATAGTTGTCCTCACAGCTTTCCCATTAAAAGCTCTGTTTGAAAGAGCGAACTTTTCTAGGAGAATCTTGAAGTGGGCAGTAGAGTTGGGACAATTCGACATCAAGTTCCAACCTAGAACTGCAATAAAGGCCCAAGCTTTAGCAGACTTTGTGGCAGAATTTACTCCAGGAAGTCATCATATCTGCCCAGTCGACCTGACTGACACAACCAAACTGGGGATAGAAGTTGACGCCGGAATAGCGCAACCCCTGGTGCAGTATACTTAGTCAGACCCCATGACAGACCAGAATGAAGAGAGCAAGGCTGAAGCAAACCATGCTACACCAAGCCCAGACTCACCAACAAATAAAGACTTGGTTCAATCAGATAGCGATAGGCAGACAGCCAGTATGGACCTTGAAGAAAACACCAGCAACATCCCTGACCCCACGGCATCATCTGATCCCTCCACTTGCTGGAAATTGTTGGAGAGATGTGGAAGCTCTTTGTGGACGGAGCATCCAACCGACATGGTGCAGGACCTGGCATAGTCCTCATCTCACCAGACGGCCTGGTTGTGGAGCAAGCAATCAACCTTGGCTTCCCAGCATCAAACAACGAAGCGGAGTATGAAGCACTTCTTGCAGGACTCAAATCAGCATTCTACATGAAGGCCACCGAACTAATGGTCTACAGCGACTCACAGCTGGTGGTAAACCAAATTTCTGGCGACTATGAAGCAAAGGATGACAGAATGGCCAAGTACCAAGAATTGGTTCAGAACAGAGATCAAGAAATTTGAAGTAGTAAGGATAGAACAGATTGGCAGGGAGGAAAACAGCAGAGCAGACGAACTAGCAGGTTTTGCGTCAATGGCAGATACATCCATCCCTCACCCACTACTAATTGATTACTTACCAAGACCAAGCATTGAGGACCCCGAAGTAGAAGAGGTATGTTGCGCCGAATTAGCCCCTCATGGATGGATCCCATCATACTGTTCTAAAAGACAGCGTCTTACCAGAAGACAAAAAAAGAACCAACAAAATTAGAGCAAAGTCACAACGATTTTGGCTCTCCCCATCTATGGCATTGTACAAAAAGTCATCTCAGGACCTTATCTAAAGTGTGTCCATCCAGTAAAGTAGAAGCATTCTTGTTCGAAATACATGACGGGGTGTGCGGAAGCCACCAAGGAGGGAGATCGTTAGCCTACAGAGCCATTTCACAAGGATACTGGTGGCCATACATGCAGGCAGACTCAGAAAAGTATGTGAAAAAGTGCGAGAAATGTCAGAAGTTCACACATCAAATACATCAGCCGGCCAAAGAACTCCTACCATTGACCAGCCCATGGCCTTTTGCAATATGGGGCTTGGACATAGTAGGACCACTTCCAACAGCACCCGAAAACAGGAAGTTCTTTCTCGCAGCAACAGACTACTTCACAAAGTGGGTGGAAGCAGAAGCATTGGCATCAATCAAGGAAAAAGATGTGAGAAGTTCATCTGGCAGAATATCATTACTCGATTCGGCATACCTAAAGCCCTAATATTAGACAACGGTACCCAGTTTGATGGCAGAATCTTTAGAGGCTTTTGTGAAGAATACAAAATAGAGTTCTACAATTCTACACCAGCATATCCCCAAGCCAACGGCCAGGCAGAAGCATCAAACAAGGTCATCTTGGATGGACTGAAGAAAAGTTAGAAAAGACAAAAGGCAAATGGACGGAGGACTTCCTTATGTTTTATGGGCTTACCGCACCACACCTCGACGATCAACAAGAGAAACACCATTCTCCTTAGCCTATGGCATGGAAGCAGTAATCCCGCTGGAAGTTGGCCTCCCCACAATTAGAAGCGAAAATTTTGATCCAGACTTGAATGGAGAAGCCATAGCATTGGAGCTTGACCTTGCAGAGGAAAGAAGAGACAGAGCACTGGTTCACATTGCCTCATACCAACAAGAGTTATCTAGGAAATACAACAAAATGGTGCATCCAAGGCAATTCAAGATCGGAGATTGGGTACTGCGCAAAGTAATGGGAAACACCTTGGTTCCAGGAGATGGCAAATTAGGGCCCAATTGGGAAGGACCTTACAAAGTCGTTGGGTTAGCCGGCAGGGGGCATACCACTTAGAAGATGAGAACGGCAAAGCAATTCCCAGGCCATGGAACACTGCCAATCTCAAACTATTTTATTTTTAGCTTTTCTTCAAAATACTTGTAATTTTTCTTTTCCCCAATAAAACAAGTAGTTTTTTCAGCATAAGTGTTTTATTCTGTAAAAATTATTTTAGCAAATTAGGGGCATTGAAAACATAGTTGGCTGGAAAAACCAACACCGTTCCTAAGCCCAGGATAAGGATCCAGGCTGCAGGACGTTTGGTCGAAATATCCAAACACTATACTTTAGGTTGGCGGGAAAACCAATCTAAAGGTTGGCTGGAAAAACCAACACCGTTCCTAAGCCTAGGATAAGGATCCAGGCTGCAGGACATTTGGTCAGAATACCCAAACACTATACTTTAGGTTGGCTGGAAAAACCAATCTAAAGGTTGGCTGGAAAAATCAACACCCTTCCTAAGCCCAGGATAAGGATCTAGGCTACAAGACATTTGGTCGGAATACCCAAACACTATACTTTAGGTTGGCTAGAAAAACTAATCTAAAGGTTGGCTGGAAAAACCAACACCCTTTCTAAGCCCAAGATAAGGATCCAAGCTGCAGGACGTTTGGTCAAAATAACCAAACACTTTACTTTAGGTTGGCTGGAAAAACCAATCTAGAGGTTGGCTGGATTAAACCAACACTTGGTACTCTTTAGCCGAAGTAAGGATATCGGCTAAAAAGTGGTTGGCTGGATTAAACCAACACTTCATACTCTTTAGCCGAAGCAAGGATATCGGCTAAAGAGTGGTTGACTGGATTAAACCAACACTTGGTACTCTTTAGCTGAAGTAAAGATATCGGCTAAAGAGTGGTTGGCTGGACTAAACCAACACCTAGTACTCTTTAGCTGAATGAAGGACATCGGCTAAAGAGTGGTTAGCTGGACTAAACCAACCCCTATTACTCTTTAGCCGAAGTAAGGACATCGGCTAAAGAGTGATTGGCTGGACTAAACCAACACCTAGTACTCTTTAGCCGAAGTAAGGACATCGGCTAAAGAGTGGTTGGCTAGATTAAACCAACTTAAAGGTTGGCTGGATTAAACTCTTATTACTCTTCAGCAGAAGTAAGGGTACAGGCTGAAGAGTGGTTGACTAGATTAAACCACTCTTGGTACT
Source organism: Camellia sinensis (assembly GCF_004153795.1). Lineage (NCBI taxonomy): Eukaryota > Viridiplantae > Streptophyta > Magnoliopsida > Ericales > Theaceae > Camellia > Camellia sinensis. The sequence goes on along the minus strand of NW_021025746.1, from coordinate 1,365,539 downwards.
CTTCAGCCAAAGTAAGTATATCGGCTAAAGAGTGGTTGGCTAGTAAGCTCAGTCAGATTGCTCAGCTAAGACCGGAATAAAGTATCTCGGCCGAAAAATATTGTGTTTCGTTCAAGTTGCAGTTAGAAAGCAAGCACAAATAGGAAAGTAAACCGAGATAACAGTTTGAGCAAAAGAATTCATTGAAAACCTCATTACAAGTGCAAGCATACAGATCAGAACCGGAATAAGTGTCCAATACAAAAGATGATCTTCATTGATCAAATTCAAAAAAAATACAAAGGAGGGGCCTCAGCCCGGTTACAAGACCAAAAAAAAAAAGAAAAAAGAAGATACAAAATCAGTTAAAGAGATCGTCCAGATCAGCATCCAGCTCAACTCTGAGTCCGGTCTCAACAGGAAGTTTGGTCATAGCCAGAACTCGGTTGGGCTCGGTTGAAACAAGCTCCTCTGGGTTCGGCTTAGCTGGAGACACGACTATAGCATCAGGTGCTGGGGGATTGGAGATCACTGGAATTGGAGGAGTAGGCTGGCGATCGGGCTGGGAGTCATCTTCAGAAGAAGAGCCTTCATCTCCACCTTCTTCAAGAAATTGCTTCTGAAGGTCGGCAACATACTCTGCCAGTGAGGCAAGAATGAAATACTAAGGAGCATTGTAGACCTCGGTTTCGGGCCCACAACCGAGCTGCTCCACAGTACCTCTCCAGCTGCACTTGAAGAATAAATCCTTTGCTGCTTCACATTGTTTGATATAAAGGGCTTCGCCCTCCTTGAAACCCCGGAACTCGGCGTCTTCTACCATCTTCTTCAGCTCCGCTATCTCAGTGTCCTTCTTACCTTCGAGCTTGACTAGCTCACATAGGTACTTATCCTTCATCACAGTTAGGGCTTTCTATTTGTCTGCATTGGCCGAGGTAACTAGTCCGGTCAGACGAGCTACCTCGGCCTCTAGCTCGGCTGTTTTCTGGTAGGACTCCCTCAGTTCGATTGTTTTTGCTTCAATCTCTGCCATGGCTTGCCTTGCTGTGTTCCTGAGCTCCAACACCTTTTTATGCGCAATTTGGCTCTTTTGCACGGCCTGAAAAAGAAATTAATGAAAAAAATCGAACAGAAAGTTGGTAATATTTAGAGAGACAAGAAGAACAACTTACCAGGATCATTGATTTCGTGGACGAGCGGATGTCCCTTAGCTCGGTCAAGTTCTTGTGGTGCTCCATGTTAGCTGGGAGGTACACACTCTTGGTAAGGTTGAACGCCATCAGATGGTCTTTTTCAGCCACAACTGAATCAGTGTCCTGAATATCACGGTTCTGGAAAGTCAGTTTGGGTGCCCATTTGGAAGAGTTGGCTTGGTCGGCATGCTCCGGTTGCGAGCTCGATGGAACGCTTGGCGGCAGAGTGGTTTCGTCTTCATCAACTAAGCGTTGTTCGGTTTGGGTAGTACGGGGGCGCTTAGTTCGGCGTGATGAAGAAGGTTGTTAAGATGGAAGGGCCACCACTGTTACCTGAGTCTGGTTGGATGGTGGTACTTCGGCTCGGTTGGTCTCGGTTAAGAGGGCCTTCACTCTATTCCGCTTCGCCATTTCTTCTTCTTTGGTAGTGCGAACCAGGTTAATTTGTGGCAAGTTGGGGTCCGGTTCGGGAGAGGCTTCCAGTAAGAAGTCTGTTACTCTGGCTTTGCGTCGGCCGCTGTATCTGTACATTGGTTCAAAATTCAGTAGCTTGGCCCAACTTCTTTCGGAATACCAAAATGCGGCGCGAAGTGTGTTTAGGTCAGGGTAACTGTACAGTGACTTGAGGTGGGCTGAATCTGCATAAAGAAGACAACTGTCAGCTCGGTTCAGGAACTAGAAACCAAAATAAAAGGAGATAGCCGAAGAGCCGAGGTAATTATACTGGGGGTCCCTTTATTCCAGTTTATTCGGTCACCAGGAATCTGGGCTTCTTGGTCTTCGAAGTTCCCAGAAACCCAGAAGAAATCATCGTCGTTCAAGTCTTTATCCGGTGTGTCCGTTATTATTTTCTCTCGACGACGACGTATTCTTAAATAATACACCCACCCGTCTTCTTTTGAGCCTATAGAATATTGGTGAAAGAGTTCGGCTAAACCGAGGTTAATACCAGCATGGCGGTTTAGCTCGGCTATACCATTTATTATGCGGTATGAGTTTGTGGAAAGCTGAGTTGGGCATATCCTGGTTTGCCTAAGGAATTCACAGAGTAAAGGCTGTACAGGGAATCTTAGGCCGGTTTCTACAATGGAAAGGAGGGTGAAGGGAACAAAACCAGGGTTTCCCCAGGGTATGATATCTTGTTCGGCTAAGGTAAGGTGGACGTCGTCAGGAATATTGAACTCCCTTCGGAATTCGGCCATGCCGCCAGGTGTTTCTACCAAAAACCTATATTTACCCATTTACTTTTAAGTTATGTATAATTTATTTGTGTTAGCCCGGTTAAAAAATGACGCTGAGTAGCTCCACTACAAGAAAATACACCTTTGGCGACTAAATTTTTAGTCGCCAAAAGTCCCTTTTTAGTAGCCAAATGTCAAATTTCCACTTTTCCTGACAAAATCTTTTAGTCGCCGGGTTTGTCGTGAACAGACAGTCGGCAATACCTTTGGCGACTAAAAAACATTTAGTCGGCAATACACAGGTCTTCTGCGACTAAGATTTTAGTCGCCAATAGTCAATTCCATTTTTGGAAATTATACCTTTGGCGACTAAACTATTAGTCACCAATAGTTAATTAATTTTTTTATTATTTATACATTTGGCGACTATTTTTTTCGTCGGCAATGCTCAATCTTTTGGCGACCACAGTGTTTAGTCGCCAAACTGAACCATCTCATGATTATAGTTGCAACTTATATTATTTATATATTACTTTCACCAGTATTAATACAAAACTATATATATAAATGTAATTATATATATTCAAATATAATTTATGTAAAAAATAAATTATTTATTAAAAAAAATTTAGATCACTTTTGGCGACTAAAAAAATTATTTAGTCGCCAATTCTATTATTTTTGGGCTACTAATTAATTTTCCGTCGCTAAAGAAAGCTATTCCGCCTAAAAACCTACCCTTTTGGCGACTAAACCTGTTTTTAGTCGCCAAAAACCTCCCCCTTTGGCTACTAAAGTGAATTTTAGTCGCCATAAACCTGTTTTTAGCTACTAATTTTTTTTTAGTAGCTAAAAAGCTTGACCTTCAGCGACCAAACTGTTTTTAGTCGCCAAAACAGGTACAATCAGCGACCAAAGTGGTTTTTAGTCGCCAAAACCTTAATTTTTGGCTACCAAATGGTTTTAGTCGCCAAAAACCCTAACCTTTGGCTACTAAAAATTTTTTAGTCACTAAAACCCCCCCTTTGGCGACTAAACTGCCTTTTAGTCGCTAAAACCATTGCATTCGGCGACTAAACTCTTTTAGTCGGCAAAAGTGACCAATTTTGGCGACTAATTCCAATTTAGTCGCCAATTCTACGACTTTCAGCGACGAAAATTCCCATTTTAGTCGCCAATAGTGTTTTTTGTTGTAGTGCTCGGTTGAGCGTGCGAAGGAGTGCCTGGCAGCCTAAGTCTGCAAAGTGAAAAAAGAAAGGGGTTATGCACAGATCGATGGACCATGCTGCAAAGAAATCAAGGTAAAATAAATGGAGTCCTATCTCGGTTAAGTGAAGAACTACGGGTGTTAGCTCGGTTTCGGCAAGGGGTCAGTTAGCTCGGTTTAAACAAGGCATTTGATAGCCCGGTTAAGCCTCAAGGGGCAGCTTTTTTAGTTCGGTCTGAACTTGGAAGGCTGGTCTAGCCCCTAGACTCAGCTCGGGCATAGTTAAGGTTTTTCAAGGCTTGACTTGTTAGAACTACAAGTATAGCAAATTAGCTCGGTCGGATGGTCCGGCTAGACTAATATCAACTACAAACGACTTTTTAGTTTGGTTATACTATGATTTTGGATCAAAATCAGTATTTTTTAGTTTATTCGTGACAAGCCAGAAGTTTTATTACCCAAAAGAAGGGAATATGTTTTGAAAAAACACACAGAATACATGCATTATGAAAGCAAATACGACAAACAACAAAAACAAGGTAGGTTTGAGTAAGCTTACCAGGACAAGAAAAGATGAGAGAAACGGCAGCACCACCACGAAGCTTCTTCGAAAACAAATCGAAGAACTCAGCAAGCTCAGAAGCTCAGGAACGAGAGGGAGGGAAGAGGAAGTGAATAAGTGCAGTGCTTGATCCAAATGAAGAGTTTTTGTTTTGATACAATGGGACAAAGGCGGAAACTGTTCAAATTACGCGAGGTACGATGGCGGCGTGACAGCTGCCTTTAGCTAATCAGAGCGTGCCACGTGTCATTGAAAATAAGAATCGATTCAGTTGCTGTGATTGAAGGAACGTTTTGACCGGACAGGTACAGCTCGGCGTGAGCCTAGCTCGGCTGGAAAGGCTAAAAGAGTTTTTAGCTCGGCTGGAAAAGCTTAAAGGCTTACCTCGGTAGTAAGATTAAAACTTTTTAGCTCGGCTAGAAGACAAGGTAATCCCATCATGCTGCGCAGATGGAATTAAGGGGCAATTGAGAGGGTAATTTATATGAATAAATTGGGCTGAGATTGGGTAATGGGCCGCTTTGAGCCGTAATAAGAAAGGCGGAGTAAAATGGCTTTTTTCATTAGCTCGGTCCAAGAAGGCCTTATTGTTATCTCGGTCGCCACGGTCAAATTGGTAGGCCCGGTGGTAATCTTTAGCCGAGATATACGGAGCCTTCTTCGGGACTTTTGTTCTTGGTTAGCTCGGTCCAACTCGTCTACGAATAGCTCGGTCTTGGCATGCAAAGCCGAGGTAGAAGTGAGGAAGTAAAGAGCCGATCTGATAGTTATATCGGTCGTATGGTCATCTTGCCGAGGTAATACCATCTCACTTGGTTTAAGCAGTGAGGGGGGTGTTGAAGGATAAGCATTATCTTTCAAAAGTGTGAATCCTTGGAGGACTCTACATGGAGGAGTAAGAATCCTACTTGGATTGTGCCACACGGAACCTATAAAAGCTCACAAACATCACCTATGGAGAGGTAACACACAACTTTGATACACAGAGCTTCTTGTCTTTGTCTATTTTTCTGACTTAAGCATCGGAGGGGTTTCCGGCACACACCCGCCGGCTAGCTCACGTTTGTATTTTCAGGGAATAAAGCAACGACGTTTGGAGGAACGCAGACTTGATCAACAGGATTATACGAGAATGTTTATTTCTTTCCCATATAATTGGGATAGTAAGAAGATTAGAGGTTGATTTGATAGAGCAATTGCGGCCCTTTCATTGTAACATAATTTACTAATAAGTTACTTAAATTTATTTAAAATTAAAAAATTTATTTTGTTTGATTTTTAACTTTTTAAAAATCTTTCATAATTTTTTTTTTCATAATTTAGTCAAAAAATTATTTTTTAGATGTACCTAAAATAAAACATTTATAAAGAAATTTAGAAAAACATAAGTAAATAATAATTTGATTAAAATATGAAAAGAGTTTACTTAAGAAGTTAAGATTAAAAAAAACATCTAAAAACAATTTTTTAGTTTGCAAATCAAGTAGTGAATTTTTAAAATGTGTTCAACATTAACTAATTCATTGATTTATTTTATTCTTCAAGTCAATCTTAAATATTTTTAAGTCAAAGTAGCTTGATTTTTTATAACACATATCCGAGTAGTAAGTCGTTTAAATTTAACTTCAAAGATTAATAAATTTTAAATTTATTCTGTTCGTTTACATAATCAGACAATCTTAAACAATTTTTTCTTTAACAAACTAAACACAAATCAAATTTGAACTCGAGTAGCCTACGCTCATCTCACCTGTAAAAAATAAAATAAAATACATATTAGTGTATTTTATCGTTTCAATGTATAAAGTTATAACTCATTATTAAAATTCAAAATCAACAATCTATTAGTTAATTTAAAATTTCTCTTAATTATTTATAACCATTGATTATAACCTTAATAGAGAGGATCAAATCAGTTTTATCTAACCACAACATTATATAGTAAGGAATAGGGTAAATTATAAATACACCTCCAGAGGTTTAATTAAAATACAAATTGTTCATGTGATTCTGAAAATTACATTTCACCTCTAAAGGTTTTTAATTTCATAACAAATCGTCCATTTTATTAATAAATTATCAAGTCAATTAAATTTTTTTAATGATGTTAGAAATATGTTTCAATTAATAATTTATGTAATTTTATTATTGCATAGGAAAACAATTATGAATTTTATTTTTTTAGTTAATTTTGTTAAATAAAAAATTCTAATAAGAGGATATTTGTAATTTTTCAAAGCATAAAGAATAATTTGTACTTTCAGTAAATCTCAAAATGTGTAATTTAACCTAGGAATATTGGGGCATTAATTGTTGTATTTTACACCAAAAATATAGCTAACGTGCTCACAGCACATTTCAAGTTTATTTGAATTTTTGTCTTTAAAGGTTTTTTTTTAATTATTTATACTATTATTAAGTGAAGGTTTAAATTGGTTTAGTGATATATTCTTTTTCTCATGTCACGTGACAACTTTATATATGTTAAAATTAAAAAAAAAATTATTATACACAGTGTAAGTAAGTTTTGAGCTCAAAATCTTGGATTTTTATTAAGAACATATTTATCACTTAAGCAACATATATATTATGATATTAAATTCTTTATTATTTGTTTTTATTATTAGTTATCTGAATTATATAGTATTGCGTGTATCACCCGCTAGTTATTTATTATGCTATCAAAGTGGGAAGAAAAAAATCTATATAGGAACTATTTGTATAAATTTTTAATTAATTAATTATTTATTTAAAAGAACATAATTTTTGAGTAAATTACAAATACACCCCTGAAGGTTTGCTTAAAACACAGATTGTCCCCCGTGATTTCGAAAATTACAAATATTCTTTTGTCAGAATTTTTTATTTAACATAGTTAACTAAAAAAATAAAATTCATAATTACTCTCCAATACAATAATAAAATTACCTAATTTATTAATTGAAACATATTTATAACATTATTAAAAACTATTAATTGACTTCATGATTTATTAATAAAAGGGATAATTTGTTATAAAATTAGAAACCTTAAGGGGTGGAATGTAATTTTTAAAATTACAGGGGTGATTTGTTTTTAATCGAAATTCAAGGGTGTATTTGTAATTTATCCATAATTTTTTTTATTGCAAGAGAAATGGAGATTGGGCAATTGGCCGGCAATGTAGGTGAAGAGCGTGGACTTTGAAGATGTCATCAATAGACAGCATATGCTTGGCTGCACAATATAAATTTCGGTTGAAAGAATACTAAATAATAACTCTTGCAAAGGAGAGAACTTGCCTGACAAAATTATTTGATTTGATTGTGTATTTGTTTGGACTCAATTCTATATTGATGGGTAAGTTCGATTATAGAGAAAACGGTAAAATATGAAATTATATTATTAAAATAATTAAGTTTAAGATTAAAAATTGACGCAAAATTTGAAAAAACTCAATCTGTTACGATCCATTTTAACAATTTGGTGACCGGATTCTAAGATGAGTCATAAATTTAAATATTTTATATTCGACTCTCACTGATGTGACTTAAATTTAAGTCACATCATTGTTATTTGTTTGTAAGTTATTACAATTATTTAGAATTTATCATTTTTAAAAATAAATAAATAAAATCTTGGCAAACACTTTGTGCTTCCTAGAATCCACAACAAAAGTATATTTCATAGCTTCCTTACAACTATTTAGAATTCAGTTCTATTGGGTAGTTCGAAATTGACCGTCCCGAATGACTCGAAATGTCCAAATGACATCGTTTTGACACTTTTTTTTTCCTTCCCTTTTCCCTTCCCCATCTCTTTTCTCTCTCAAACTAGTTTGAGAACCAAACCCAAGCGACGGCGAGAGAAACAGAGGAGAAGGAACATAGGAGGAAGAGGAAGAGCAGACGCCGGATATGGCTTCGCTGGCTGAATGGGAAGTCATCAGAGTGGGTTTGGTAGTTTTTAGCGAGAGAAAGCAACAAATTTGAAGCAAACCTACTTTCTCTCTCTAAAATTCAAGCCACAATTAATCTAAAGGATAGGACAGAAAGAGAGAGATGGAGGGTGGTGTTGGGTTTGTTTGCTCTAAAATCCACCATTAATCCCAACCTTCATTCAAAACTCTCTTCACCTTTCATTATTCTTTCACCAACATAATTTCTTCAACCCATCACACAGAGAGAAAAAGAAAGAAAGATCATATAAATCCAAAATCCACCAAGAACAACGCCTCTTCTGTCAAGCAAATCTCAAACCCTTCTCTTTCCTCTTCTTTCTCTATTTTTTTCTGAATCCAAACTCAAAATCAAAATCAAAATCAAAATCAAAATCAAATCCAAAATCAAACCCACAACTACAAATCTCTTTCCTCTTCTTCGTTCTTCTTTTCTGAACTCAAAATCAAAATCAAATCCCAAAATCAAAACCAAATCCAAAACTAAACCCCCAGATAAATAGCTATATATATATATAGAGAGAGAGAGAGAAGATGAAAGGCGAATTTGCAAAGAGGGATATGAGGGATGCTTTTGGAGAATGAGAGAGATAGAGAGAAAGAGAAAGAGAGAGATACCAAGCATTCGGGCCATTCGAGGCCTTTCCTTTTCGAGCTACCAGGCATTTCTCTTTAGAATTTATCATCTTTAAAAATAAATAAATAAAATCTTGGCAAACACTTTGTGCTCCCTAGAATCCACAACAAAAGTATGTTTCATAGCATCCAAAGATTGAATTGAAACTAAATTAGTAATACAAAAACTTTGTTTTCATTTTTCTTAGAAATTGAAAATGAAACTGTTAGGTTTTATTCTTGGCAATCCCGTTTGACAAAACTCCTTTCAGTTGTATTTATTTTTTGCACTTTTTATTTCAGTGAGACTATGAGTGTTTAGATGCGAATCCAACCCGAATTGTTCTTTTCAGAGAAGTTTGTGATGCTATTGCTTTCAAGATTGCCACTTCGCTGATTATGACGGGGTCGAGGGGCAGCGCCCCCGAAGCAAAATGCAAAAATGCATTCCAAGTTGCCTGTCCGCTCGAGCGGACATACCCGCGCTCGAGCGGAGAATTCCTGGTTCCAGCAGTTTTGGTCGCTTGCAAAAGTACTGAGATGTGTGATTTCGCGCTCGAGCGGGCTTTCTGGCGCTCGAGCGGACCTCTGTTATATGACGCGCATATTTTGCTGATGACACTCGAGCGGGCTGTTGGGCGCTCGAGCGGAGATCGCGGGACAGATTCTATAAATTCGCGTGTTGGATCAGATTTTAGGATTACTACTCCAGATCTTCTTTTTGGGTTCTAGGGTTTATATATGGGGATACTTTGTGAGTTTTCTTTGATGTTTTATTGAGTATTCAACTCATGGTTTAAAGAGAGTACATCAAAGGTTGTGTTTTGTTCTACAAAAGAGAGAGTTGTTCTTCGGTGGATTCTGAAGAATTCGAGCCTGAAGCTTTGGTGGATTCCGGGGTGGCTCATCGTAAAGACAATTCCAAGGTGAAGACGGGTTGGAAGAGGCACATAGAGGTTGGTTCAATTAGGCGTGGATTCGCTAGGTAATTGAGAGTATACCTGTGTAATTCCTTTAAATCTTCTTAGTGGATTGTTTTGTGGCTGTTGCCCGTGGTTTTTTATCACAGTTGGAGGTGTCCAATTGTGGTTTTTTCCACGTAAAATCGTTGTGTTTTTTTGTGTTGATTGTTTGATTGGGATTGTTATATTCTGCTTAAAATTGATACATAATCACAAATCAACATCTAGGGGATTTCTAGATTTTTCAGAAACCTATTTGTTATGTTGTTTTTTATTTTAAGAAAGTGAAATTGATTCTAAAATTTAAAAAAATTATATTAAAATGGAATTTATTTGTTTCCAGAATAAGTTTTTACTCTCTCCTTCATCTCCCTCTACCGCCGGCCAATAGTCGTCAAGCTCTAGCCTTTTTCGACGATCTTCCGACTACTCCATGATCTCTGATGACACTTCGACTACCACATCTATCCAACCTTCATTGTTAACCACCATCTTGTGCAACTCATCAAACATGTTTTCTTTATTTTTATTTTTATGTATTTTTAAAGACATATTTTTTGTAAAACATAAAACTTAAAGCTGGCAACAAGTTACCAAATGAGACCTAACTTATGTGTGTTTAGAATTTTTGTTATGCATTATTGTTTGCACCCATTTTCGTAAATTTCCTATCGACAGGTGAATCAATTGAATGATGACACATGGCAATAAACTCAAAAGTAAAAGTCTTTCATTTGATCAAAGAGACATAAGGCAGGAAAGAATTGTTTAAGTGCATGAATTGTTAAAAGTAGGGCTGTGCAAAATACCCCCTAATCCGCTAAAACCGCACCGATCCGCATCAATCTGCACCGCTCCGCTCCGCTATAATTACTATATATATATATATATATTTTAACCTCCAATGAAATATCAATGTAAACATGACTGTAAGAGACATTTAAGATATGAAATTTATTACAAATTAGTAGTTATATATATGAAACATATTATGTAAAATTACTTTGTGGTATATATGAAACATATTATGTAAAATTATTTTGTGTTATATACCTAAAAAATATTATACAAATTAGTATTATATATTATGCAAATGTATGATAATTAGTTAGAATATTCTTCAATCTGCCAATCCACCAAAAACTGCTCAAACCGTAATTTGTCAATCCGCTAATCCGTCAACCCGCCATTTGGTTTGTAATTTTACCCTTAAACCGCTCGAACCGCACTGCGCACACCCCTAGTTAAAAGTAGTCATGGAATAGTTATTAATAATTGTTAGCTTAGTAGCCTAATTTGTGTGAAAATTGGTTTATGAAGAAAAGATATTCTCTGTTGATTTAGTGTTCAAAATGATGAGGAGCATGTAGCAGTATGGAGCAAAGTTATTTTGACAGGAAATATGAAGAATTGTTAAAGTTTGAACGCTTGGAAATGATGGAGCAGTTTGTAGCAACAATTGGAGTAGCCTTTAGTTTCCAAGGGAAATGGAATCATGGATCAAGGAAAGAGGAGAAAGAAGAACTACAAAGGCCAGAAGTTTGCAAAGAGAAGGGACATCTACAACAATATAACAACTTAGTTTTAGACTTAGGCCTTGTTTGCAAAACTGGCTTTTTTAGTAATTTTTTGAATTTTTGGCTAAAATATGATGTAAAAAAAAAAACTAGTATGTTTGAGATAACTTTTTAATTTTTTACGAAAAGATGTTCAAAAAGTAGATAAAAAAGGGAATCTTTGACTTTTTGGTATAGGTTGTTGGCTTTTTGATTTTTTTTTTTTTTTTGTGTGACTTTTTGGCTAAAAAGTGATGTTGCCAAACGAAGCCTAGGAGTAGTTTCAATTATAATTTAGGAGTAGTTTGTTCGATTGTAAGTTGTACTTTTTTTAGTGAACTTCAATAATTTCAATCTGAAATTACTTTTGTTTATTTAATTCTACTTTGCTACCATCAGTTGATATAAAAAGTGTGTTATTTCTTCTTGTTTACTTTGTTACCATTGATTCAAAGAAGTCCTCATTCTTTGGAGGCATTCGAACCAAAACTACAATTGTTTGATTGTTCCTATTTAAATTATTCAGTTTGAATTATTATTTGATTGTTGTCGATCTAACCCCAACAAAATTTTTACTAACGATTATATAGCCAAATGATCGATAACTGGCAGCCAAATGTGATTAACATGAATAATTTAAATGAATTTAGAAAATACTGTTAAGGTCACGTTTGATAGTTCCAACTTTCACTTGTTGGCACGCCACACAAACACTTTGGACACCAAGTAAGCAAGCTATCCCTCCCTCCACTTTCTTTACATCTCAGAGCATTTGTACTAGGTTGGCCTTGTTTGGGTGGTATTAGATTTCATCAAATTTCCACCAACTATTTTCTATTTAAATTTGATTAAATTGTTAAAAGATAAAAGTTCGGAGATTATTATTATTACTTTTTTACCTGAATTGGTTAAATGATAGATTTTCGTGATAGGTTAAGTATTTTTAAAATGATTTGATCAAAATTTTGATTCTCATCATTGGTTGGGGTGGGTTTTATAAAATCCAAACGAGGCCATAAAATCAAAAGAAACAAAGCAATGTTTTGCAGCAACCAATTATTACAATTCTTCATAGCCATCTATGATCTAATCTAATTCCACAAAAGCTTTTCAGAGCAATTAGAGAAATGAGAGCATTCCGTACCCATGCCGCTCTGCTATGAAATACAATTTCCAATTTCTTCAACCTATACGACAGATAAATCAAAGAAATCAAAATTTAGTGATTTTCTAATTTCACAACTTCATTAAATTCAATTCTGACTATGATGTATTATTATTCAAGAAAAAGAAACCGAACCTTGAAAACTATGACGTATTATTCAACAAGCGTGCAAACCCATTGAGGCCAGCCACAAAATTCTTCAAGCACGCTCCATCAAAAACTCCAGTCTTCAATTCTGCTACACTAACTTGGGACTATGTTGTCACACTTGCTCAAATCAGCTTTCTGCAAACACTGTTGGATGTGAATCTCGGTTTCAAAATAGCACATTAACAATCCAAGGATTGTACTTGTTCACGATTGATCCAAATCTCGGGAATATGAGATATCTTCAACCAATCCTCCCCAGCCTGTTTCTTGCGCCGGCGCTCCAAATGTGGACATTCTCTAATTGACAACCTTTTCAAAGTATTATGATCCTGTAGCCCATTCGGTGAACACCTTGGATTACGGCAATCGCAAATTTGTAAGGACGATAATGACCGGAGGCTTCCTAGTGTAGCTCGACTTTTCGCGCTTCTTTCGGAAGACGAATAAGCCCTACAGTATTGGACTCCCACGGTTCTGAATCTGATCTCACAAGTACAATGTAAAATAGATAAACACCACAGAGTCCAAATCCGACAAATTTTTTGGAAAATTGCTTTTGAATCAAATTGCTAAAAATTGACTGTTTTGCCAGATACAGAGTCGCCACTTAAATATTTTTTAGAAAATTTAGGAAACCCGAGACTCGTGCCAAAGACTACTTATCTGTCATCACCAAGAGTGTCTCGGCTCGAGAACTTAGGTACGAGAGGGGAAGGTCATGAATTGAGCACTCCCGCTCGCCCGATCAAAGATCGGCCTCTATTAATCACGATGTGATTCTTATATAGTATATGCTCTTGTTCCGTTTATTAGGCTAGAATTACTATGTGATGCACACACACACAAGTATAGACTAATTTGCAAGAATTGGAACACTTGATCTCATGTTTTGTTTTGAAAAGAGTTTGTGAATGTGCCACTCGAAAAAGTGGGTTTAAATGTACATGACTCAAACCATCCTAATTCAAGCAACTAGCCTTCATCCACCGACATTCAAACAGTTTATCACTTAAGCATTTAGCCTCATGGTGAACATGTTTTGACATGACAGCACTAACATACAATGCAATATGCTAAAGCAAGTAAAAGTTCACCTAGTACTCCATGACAAGCCAAAAAGATAAAAGTGTTAGAAAAATACCTGATCCTAACTATGCAATATGACTAATGCAATGCATGTGATATGCGATTATTAGGCTCGGCTACTAATATGGCATATGAATCAATTTGATAGCATGCGGTCTAAGCACGTATTCAAAGAAGTATTAACTAACAATGCAAGTTAGCATGATGCGCTAAGCCTTAGTGCTTGCAAGACAATGGATGCAAGCATGAGAGATGCTAAACGAAACGTGATACCCTAAACTAACTATCACAAGCTAGTAAATAAAAGGGAGAAAGGCATGGGGTTGGAAGACATACACATTATTACAACATTTGCCCTCGCACAGAAGGGTCTAAATAAACTAACTAGCTAACTAATTACTACGAATTAACTAACTATTACAAAGCGAATTTAAACTATGCTAGCTTAATTATTACAATATCACAACTAATTAATTAGTCTAGCTAATTATTCCAAATTGGAACTAACTAATTAATTACACTAATTAATTAATTACAAAATTCTAATTTAGCTAACTAATTAATGCAACATGAAATAAAGTAACTAGATTAACTAATTAGCCCCAGGAAGCGAGGGATACTCATGCATGTGCGCGAATTTCCATCCAAAAAAGCCACTATTATGTTTCCAGGAAGCCTTTGTTGCACAGTTGGAACACTTGCACTGTTTTTCACCTCAAAACCAGCTCTGTTCTGTTTCAAAAGTCCACTGCTCCATTTGACAAAAGTGGCCGGCAGTCCAGAAGTGGTGGCCTGCCGGCCACAAAGTCCTGGTTCTTCTTGCTGCAATAGAGAGCAAACAAAGTAAAACCAAGGTATTCTCAAGAGTTGTTTGCACAACTTACCCCTCCTTATCATCAAACAGCTCAAAAGAGTAGTAAATTTGATTCACAAACCATCAATCGATGCAATTTCATTGCTTGATGGCCTATGAACCAAAGTGTACAAGTTCAATAAATGCAACAATAAAAGACTCCCGAACCTCCTCCCTATCGTGGATTGATCAAGGGAGTGGTTGACATTGACTCTTGAACTGTTTACATCACTAACAAGTATGAAACGACTCAAGACTTCAGAGTTCAATTAACGTCCATTTGAACCCTAACCAAGTTATTATCTTGCATCATTTTTAGTTCTCATTTTATTACTCCATTTTAATTACCAACCATTCCTTCGTCAATTAAGTCCAAAAGTGAGCTTTAAGTCCTCTAATGGAAAGGAGTACCAAACCAAAAGTTGTTTTAGGCATGAAAGAAGTGTCATACCATTGGCAATGAACCCCTAAATAGATTAAACCATTAAGCACAAGACCTCGATCTCATGCTTTAAACAAGTAACTAGTTTGAACCAACTTTCAAAACAAAGCAAAAGCCAAGAAAGGAGGTAGATTGTAGAAGTGATTAAATGTAATCACAAGTATGGAAAGCCATGAATAAGTGCTATAAACTCAAATAGGTTGGTGGCTAAGGCTTAAATCACCAAACCTATGAGGACCATTACACTACAAGCATGCAATACAAAACTCAAATGAAATAAACACCTCAAAATTATAATACCCCTGTTTTGTAGTATGCTAATTGGTCCTTAATACAAATATGATGATGTGTTTAATATGATTTTATGTGCCATTTTGTGAATATATGTGATTTCGAAGTTCTATTTGTTCACCTTGGGAATATCTGTTTGAATAATCTGCTTTGGAAATTAAATTGGAGGCCTTATCAGCCACAAAACCCGAAATCAATTACGCCATTGTGATTGGCATAATTTTTAGAACCTACGGTGAAATTTAATTGGAAATTGATTCGGATCAAAATAATTAGATTCAAAACGATTAATTAGTGCCCCATTACCTTATAATTATTATAATGCCAATAGTGGGTTTTGTTGGGTAAGGGCACTACACCCTCTATTCTCCGTTCTTGCTTCATTTGACTGATTTGGGACCCAAATTAGAGGAGATTCGGCTGTAGAGAGGGAGAGAGGAGAGAATTGTGCAAATTGTAGCTTAAAGCTTGGGAACCTTGAAGATAATCCAAGAATTGTTATAGATTGTGAGAATCAAAGCTTCTAGGTGAGTAATTCTTGGATTATAGTTTGTAATTTTGTGTGTTCAAGCTAATTGGGTGATCAAGAGTAAGATTGAAATGAAATTGGGTTGGTTTTGTTGAATTAAAGCTTGACATATGCATGCATGTAAGAAATTGTGTTGAAATAGCATGTATAAGCTTGAAATACATGATTCAAGTAGAGTTTTGGTTGAAACTCATGTTTTGATCACCATTTGTGTTGTTTAAGTTGAGAATGTGTCTATTTCATCATATGCATGTACAATTTATGAAGATATGAGCATGAATGTATGAATTTGTTATGTTAGAATGAGTTTGATGGGAGATTGGGGCATGCATGTGAATTAATTGTGAATTGAGCTCCATTGGGTTGAGATTTGGGGTTTACATCATATTAGTATACTTATATTTGAGAATTGAGCCATAACATGCATGATTTGTTGGTTGAAAATCAAATTGGAGCTCAAGAACTCAATCTAGAAAACCCAGATTTTTTATGTCCGCTCGAGCGGGTTAAGTGCCGCTCGAGCGGGAAAATCGTGCTCCCAGCACTTTTTGCAGACATGGTTCCCGCTCGAGCGGGGAAGTTGACGCTCGAGCGGGGAGCAATGTAGACAGACCATTTGCTCGAGCGGTAGAGTTAACGCCCGAGCGTGATTTTGATGTAACCAATATTTTTGCAGGCCTTAAGTGTCCGCTCGAGCGGGGAAGTCACGCTCGAGCGGGGACCTTATTTTCTGAAATTCTGAAATTGCATTCTGTGTTCTGTTTTCCGTTCTCTTTCACTTGTAAGCACTCTTAGGCATGCATTGAGCATTGTAAATGAGTTAACAAGATGAGAATAAAGCCTAAAGAGGAATATGTGAATTAAAGAACAGATTCAACTGTTAGTGACCCTTTTGTGTTCATGAAATGTGTAGGGTCAAGCTCCAGGGAAAATCCACAAGCCAATCACTGTGAGTAATATTGATATTTGAAAGCTTAGCAATGTCCAACTGTTTATTCCCTTATAAGCTTTATGAGTTGCTAATTGAGATTGTGGACAAAATTCTGACATGAACGAATGAATGGACCGAAGGTCGTTTCGATATGAATAAATGGACCTAAGGTCGTTTTGATAGAAATAAATGGACCTAAGGTCATTTTGACATAAATGAGTGGGCCGAAAGCCGTTTTGACACGAATGTATGAGCCGAAGGCCATTTTGACATAAACGAATGGACCGAAGGTCGTTTTGATAGAAATAAATGGACCTAAGGTTGTTTTGACATAAATGAGTGGGCCGAAGGCCGTTTTGACATGAATGTATGGGCCGAAGGCCGCTTTGATGTAAACGAATGGACCGAAGGTTGTTTTGACAGAAATGAATGGACCGAAGGTCGTTTTGATAGAAATGAGTGGACCGAAGGTCGTTTGGACATGTATGAATAGACCTAAGGTCGTTTTGACGTGAATGAGTGGGCCGAAGGCAGTTTTGACACGAATGTATGGGCCGAAGACCGTTTTGACATAAACGAATAGGCCGAAGGCCATTTTGACAGAAATAAATGGGCCGAAGGCCGTTTTGACATAAATGAATGGGCCGAAGGCCGTTTTGACATGAATGGAAATCTGAATGGGCCAAAGGCCAGAATGTTTGGAACTACAGTCACTTGATTTGAATTTCGTATAGTTATATATCTGTTAAATAGAAATATAAATTGGGCCCAAGGCCGTTTGGAACATGTTGTTCAACATTGTTATGTAACTTCTGTATTTGATTTGATATTATTCATTGGGCTTTCGCTCACGCTCATTCATGTGTTTGTAGGTGAGCCAAGAGAAGTCCAGACCTAGCCTCAGTGATGTCTGTATGGAACAACTAAGGTTTTGAGAGAGTCAGCCCTTGTGTCTCACGCACGAGACCCGTCTTCGCCCTTTTGTTATGTATTTACATTTTGTCAGGTTGGCGAAGTTTTGAATACGTCTGTATATAGTTTTCATGGGTTGACTTAGTTTGGATGATCCTGTCTGTATAGAATCTTATGTCATTACACTTTCTGTTGTGAGTTATTAACATATATTCATATGAAATGTTATGGTGTGCATATAAGCACGGCTCTATGGACAAAGTTTTAAATTTGCTTCCGTTTGGCCCCTTTTACTCTGATGAGTCTTGTCTTATTTGGTTTGAGGCCGTAGGTAATCTCGTGATTACTGGCCGATTATGGCCTTAACCCATAGGGGCGGGTTCGGGTCGTGACAAAAATAGTCCTAAATGAAACTAAACCAGTGCTGGAATTGAAGTGAAAATAGCTAAAAGAGTAAGCGAAAATAATAAAGAAATTAAGCTAGCAAACAAGCCAAAGGACGGGTGGCTAACCCCTTCATTTTTGGAACCTTAAAACAATATTTTTAGCCTATGAAAAACTCTAAAATTCAGTGGTAAAAAGCCCAAAAAATTTTGAGGAAGAGATGGGAAACACAAGGGTAAAAGCTTAGGATACAAAGTTCAAAGAAGGGTGGTTGCCCCCCCTCCACACCTTTGGTAGCTTTAAACCACAAGTTTCAGCCCATAAAAACAATAGAAAAATAATTCAAAAACAGCAGGAAAAGATAAGAGAGAAGTAGTGTAAGGATGCTCAAAATTATACCTCTTGAAGCAAGGTTACTCTTTGTTTCACAAACCCAAAAGTTCTCACTTTCAATGGTTGAAATTTTAGCTCAAGAACCTCAGTAAAAGGAGCTAAATATTTCGTTTATGAAGTGTTTAGGTAAGGTGTGTGTGTTGCAAGATAGAGACAGAGAGAGAATTTCAAGAATTTGAGCCTTTGGAATTTTTTGTAACCTAATTCCAAGAGGGAAGGTCGAGTATATATAGAAAAACATGTTACTATCTCAGAAATATCAATATAGAGACAACTGGTGGTGTGTATGCACTTATGGGGGACAACTGGCACAAATATATGCAAATATCTGTTTCCAGGAACAAGTGGCCGGTAGGCCACCATTTGTGGTCAGCAACCCACTAAAATTGGCCGGCATGCCACTAGTGCCCACCAGGCAAAATTTTGCTTTTTGGCCCGACTTCAAATGGGCATATCTCCCTCATCTAGACTCGGTTTTAGGTCATTCTTGAGTCTAAATTGAAGCCCCGGAAGTCTATTTTCCAATGGTGGTAGCCTCATATATAAATTTTAAGTGTGTAAAGAGATATGCCTATTTTAGTGAAGACTACTCATTTCTATCCTAACGGATTGATGCCCAACTTCCTCCTCAACTAGTTTTCTTCCATCCCCTCATATTTTCTTAAACTCCAAACCTCTAAATAAAAAGTTTTTAAAGATTTTTGAAAGAATTCATCTCTCTCCTATTTATTTCCACTTTCTCCTTACTCGGTTTACCGAAAAGTGCAATTTTTAATAAAATGCGAGCCTTAGAACATCGTAGAAACATTTGAAACAATATTTTGAAAAAGAGGGTTTTTAAGGTCTAAAATAGTTTTGGTCCAAAATGGTTTTGGGCAAAAATAGGGGTGTAAGGTTGAGATTTAGAAGCTCTTCTTGCTAAAGAAATCGAACGTTAGCACAACATAACTTTCATCATCGAGTAATCAACCTGAGGTACCCAAGTCTTAAGAGCGGTCAAAAATGGGGTGTCTATAGTTGCCTCTCTTTGACAGAGCTCGAAGTCATGAAATGACATGGGTGAATGTTAAAGCCCAAAGATGACCCATTTTGACAAGGCCGCAAAACTTGAGAAAACAAACAAAATGCAGATGTAGTTGGTTGAACCCGAGGGTTGCCTACGTATCCCTTTGCAAGGAATCAAACTAGTATAATTCAGGCGCAGGATGCAAATGATACACAATTGTAATGAAATCATGCAAATGATATACAATGTAAAGAAATCATGTAAATGATATACAATGTAACGAAATAATCAAACCACAAGCAGTGCAAAACAAACGAATACCATAAAGGAATGGAAATGCAAATCAAACTACGTTTTATATAGAAAAGAAGTGGGCACAACCAAACGATGCCTAACACAGGCTAAGTGCCTACATCCTCAATACTGGTCTCAGCGCAGCATGGATGCTTACACATAATAAAACCATGTTTCAATGTGAAAGGGTTGTGAGCACATGCAGAACTATGTTTTTCATAAAAAGAGAAAGAGTACAAGTAATTGGGGTGATCTGATATAAGTAAGGAATGGTCTGCTGGGGAAAGATAATGATCCTAAATGCTTAATGCAGCAAGACAAAGTACGATGCAATGAATGCAATGGATGTAGTGAATAATGGGCGCAAGCTGAACCACATTTTACCTAAAAAAGGCATGGACACAAAACAGAACACGTCTAACACAGAAAAGGTGTGGACTCCCTCAATACTGGCCTCAGCACAGCATGGGTACTTATACATGACAGAACCATGTTTCAATGAGGGAAAGGTATGGGCACATGTCAAACTAAGCTTCACATGGAAAGGATGCAGGCGATAAAATGGTATGATGAATAGATGCAATGGATAAAATGGATAGGGTAACATACTCCAACCACCCTGGAATCGTGAGAGAAGGAAGAACAAATTCCAAACACGCTAAAGTCGTATGAGAGAGAGAACACTCAAACCATGCTAAAATTGTGAGAAGAGGTCCTGAGAAAACCGCTTAGGGTCACGTTCCACGTGTCCTGAGATAAATTCCAAACATGCTGAAATCGTGTGAAGAAAGGAACACTCAAACCACGCTGAAATCGTAAGAAGAGGTCCTGAGAAAACCGTTCAGGGTTGCCTTCCACGCGTCCTAAGATAAATTCCAAACATGCTAAAATAGTGTGAGGAAAGGAACACTCAAACCACGTTGAAATTGTGAGAAAAGGTCCTAAGAAAAATTCCAAACACGCTGAAATCGTGTGAGGAAATGAACACTTAAACAATGCTGAAATCGTGAGCAGAGGTCCTAAGAAAACCACTCAGGGTCGCGTTCCACGCGTCCTGAGATAAATTCCAAACATGTTGAAATCGTGTGAGGAAAGGAACACTCAAACCACGCTGAAATTATGAGAAGAGATCCTAAAAAAAATTCCAAACACGCTGAAATCGTGTGAGGAAATGAACACTTAAACCACGCTGAAATCGAGAGAAGAGGTCCTGAAATGATGCGATAGATGCACAGAGTATGATGAGTTTGTGCGATAGATGCACATAATATGTGATAAGACTGTGCAATAAATGCACAGGAAATGTAGTAAACAAACAAAACGGCACTTTAGAAAGTACCTCATGGGGTGAGTAGCGATGAACCGCTCTACTCTGATTGGAATCTCGGTAATCTCCCTCTTGTGTTCTTTGTACTCTTACCTTCAACTCACAGTTCAAAGGCCCTCAAATGCTAACAAGGGGTAACATCTGCATGTAAAAGCGACGGATACTATTTTTTTTCCTGATCATATTCACAACTTTCCCTATTTTCCAACGGGGTGACAGACTAGGTTAGTTCAGTATCCAGAATTGAGACGCATACACGCTACCTCAACCTATGGGGCTGTTATACAGATTTCAAGCCGATGATACACCCCTGGGTATTTAAACCAAACTTTAGTCTTGGAAATTCCAAATCTTTGTGTTCTAGGCATCGCCATTCAAACTCTAGTTTCCACCATCGCAGTTGGTCTCCTAGGAACTCATTACAAACACAACTAAGACACCTCTGGCAGGGAAATGATGTTTGGGGAGAGCACTTCGATCACCATTTTGACTTAAAGCATGCTTGAACTTGAGGTCGAAGTACACTTATACTTTAGAGAAATGACATGGCCTAAAAAGGTGCCTTCGGAATGTAATCCTGGAAATGCTGAAGTTGAAACAAGCTCAGATGCTCCAATTTTTCCTCTTTTTCTTTTGCTTTGCAGTTCGGAACCTATGTAGCTTCAGATAGGTTCTTGTTCTATTGTTCTCTCTTTTGATCGGGGTTGGACCCTGCAACTTATGAAAGAAAGAATCATGTTTTGCACATCATGTTGAGAATGGCACGGCACTCTGAGCACAAAACGATTTATTTTTGCAATTGAAACCAAGAATGAATTCTTGATTGGGTATTGAGCCTTCGACTGACCATAGTACACCACAACTTAACAAAGGAAAAACAAAGTAAAACAACCTAAACACATCTATTTACACTCAAAATGACTCAAAACAAGAATCGAGACAAATAAAAATAACAAACACAAAACTTAGATGTTTACCATCAGTGGAAGAGCTCTCAGTTCACGAGGAGCCCACTACTTCTCCAGGTATTGTTTCCCACCCCTTTCTCATTTGTGATTCTCACATCACTTTGGCACTCAATCTCTATTTTCTCTAAAAAGTCGTTTCCTTATTTTTTTCTCTCAGCACACATCTCTCTATTCTTTAATCTCTCTTATTTTTTATCCCTTCCCAAGTGTGGTTGATGGATAAGATGGAAGTTGTGGACCTTATGAGGGGAGTCGAATATCCTGCTCTATTTCTAGTTTGTGCTTCGCACTTGGCTCGATACATCACTGCATGAAGGATGAGAGAGTTTTTGGCCTCAGTTGCTAGCCTCAATTGTGCCCTTTTTGGCGAGTACGTTGACAATAGGGAAAAGACAAAAAACCTGACTCTACTGTGCCCCTAGTTCACTATTTTGATTATTTTTGTTTTTTTTGGCTTCTGCTAAAATAATTTTGACCAACACGAGAGTTAGATTAACATGCTTGTTCGACTTTCTATTTTGAAATCATGTAAGTTAGGCTATGAGCATTGAAAATTTTCCTTTTTTGGGCCCAAGAAATGGTCCAGTTTTGGAAAAGTGGAATAATTTTCGAGAAAATTAGTCAACTTCACTAAAAATCCTCAAAACTAGTTTTGCAAATAGCCACTGCTGCACCAACATGGAATCTACTCTTCAAAAGCACAACCTCAAATCTGAACTTAAATTATCTTGCAGTTGAATCTTCTAACGAAATAGGATAACCGAATTTGAATGAAGATGAGCCAATTGGACAAGGATAGGACAACCAAGTTGAACAAGAATAAGCCAATCAACATAGATGAGACAAGCAAGTTGAAAATGGTTGGGGCAAAACTTCAGGATGAAGTTGCCTACGTATCCCAAAGATGGGAATTAGGCCGTACGTAGTTCTCAGGCTAAGGTGCACTCAGGTATTAACACTCTCCTTTTGTGCTCTATCTTTTGCCAAGGCCGCCCTTCCAGGTTTTCAACCTTGCGAGCTCTATTTTTCTTTCGCTTTTTTCTTTTTTCATTGTTTCCTTCTTCTTTTTTTTTTTTTGTTCTTTTTTTTTCTTACTCTAACTTTTGTCTGGGTTGCCCTTCTAGGTTTTTGGCCCAACGAACCTCTCAAGGATAGAGGTTTAACTTGTCTATGTTGATTGGCCATAGGATCTCTAAGCCATCTAAATCCACGAGAATGACTATTGTTCCTAACTAAATAGTCTTGATGATGTAAGAGCCCATTCAATTGGGTCTGAATTTGCCCTTAGTGTTGTGGATAGGAACTCGATTGTCCTTCAGTGAAACAAAAATTTCTTCTCTTAGATTCTGGGATTTGGCTTTCTTGCCGATCTTCATTGGTTTGAGAAATGACCCAGTTTTGAATCTTTGAGCATATCTAACCTTTTTTGCCCCTAGTTTAAGGGCCGCTTCTTATCCAGCTATGCAAGCTTCCTTTGATGACATACGACTTTATTGCCCTTATTTCAAGGGCTACTTCAAATTCGTCTGTGCAAGCCTCATATTTTGGTCGACCGTTGAACATTCTGAATCAACGTTTGAAAGCAAAGGGGTTGAGTCTTGAGGCCGAGAGTGATCCTATGCTGTACAATCTCAAGATCAATTCCAGGCATGTCTTCGTGGGACCTCACAAAAATATTTTTGAAATCTTTTAATAAAGCGACTAATCAGTCGTGCTCCTCTAAAAACAATCTAGAACTAATTTGGATCAAGCCAGGATTTTTCTCAGTACTCACATTAACAGACATGATCTCATTCATTAAGGGCTTAGCACGCATTTCTTCCTCTTAGTTGATCAATTTTTTGCAAATCACGAGAAATTCCTTCCTTTTTTTTTCATCACAGTGTTAGAAAAGTTTTGAAAAACTTAGGTCAATGCAATGATTTAAAGGCACAGAAAAGTAGGTAAAAATAACTGCAATTCATTCAGATCTGCTGGCTCAACTGGCTCAATGATAGAAACAGACGCAAAAAGAAAAAGTGTAAAAGACAAACACAAAACAAGAAAGTGATGTCCGAATTAACATGCCCGAAATCACTAACCTCCGACACAACAAGACTGACTCAATACCACATAACAAGACTGACTCAATACCCAAGTCTAAAAGTACAATAAAAAACATTTTCAAAGTGCTAAAAAGTGTGTGCCATCCACCACATATGGAGTTAAATGAGCGCCATCAGCAGGTGGTTCATCCCCGATCAAATAGTCACATTATCCCCCAAGTTCATTGATCAAGCGCCCATAGACTTTGTAGGACCTAGTGGAGTGATGACCTTTTTTTTAATCAGATCTTGAACTTCATGGCAAAGATGAAAGCAACCATCAATGTCATGGCCGATTTGTTGATAGAAGGCACAGTACTTGGCAGCATTATGCCTAGCTGGAAGGGGATTAGGGAGAGGCCGAGGGTCAAGGGGTTTGAGATGGCCTTGTCCTATGAGGATTTGGAGAGCTTTGGATAAGGTCATATAAAGGGGATTGAAGGTGCGGTTACCAATCCTAACAGGATTGACAGAGCGATTGGCAAGTGTTGACTGGGTTTGATGATCTCTTACGAGTGTAGAATTGGAGCTGAAAGGGGTGTTTCTGCTATGACATCTCTTCCCCTGGCTTGCCCCTTGATTCAAAATGCTCCCAATCTGAGCGACCAAAGTGTCATCCATATTTTTTGCAACAACTACAAGCACTTGTTGCTTGTTCATCCCTTTGACCTTTAAAGCCTCAATAGCCCACTGAAGATGTTCATAAGGATCGATGCTTATCCCAACCTTATTCTTGCCCCTTACCTCCACTTTGCCAAAGGATTGGGTCACTATATTAGAGCAGAGCCCAGTTGTTGTCGACATGTCGTCACCCATATGTGAAACGACTTCGAGTTGGCCCTTTTCAATTGCAGCTCGCCCCAAGATTGGGAGCCTTTTGGCATGAAATTTCTCGCATGTGATGTGGTTGATAAGGGAGCCAAGATCCCAAAGGCTAAATCTGTCACAGTTCTTTGAAGATCTTCAATTATGCTCATTAGCTCAGAAGTAGTGGGTTCATGGGTTTGAGATGATTGGGGTTCAAGTGCATCCATTATACACAAGTCCGTGCTTTCTGGAATGAACACCTCAGGCTTGGCTACATGGGCTGGGGTGATGTATATACTGGGGTTGTAGGTGGATGGTAGTGTATGGATTAGGTTGAGGTGTGGAGGTGATGGGTTAGTAGTGGCCTAAGGTCCTTTTGGTGGAGTTATGATCTCTTCGTCAATAAGATCCTGAATCTTATGACGGAAGTGGATGCAACGGTTTGTATCATGACCGTGCTGCTAATGATAGGCACAGTATTTAGCAGGGTCATATCTTGGTAGAAAAGGATTTGGAAAGGCTCGGGGTTCTAGGAGCTCTAGGTACCCTTTTTCTGGCAGCGTTTTCAAGGCTTGAGTGAGACTCATGTAAAGAGGATGGAAATTTCGGGCTTGGGGCCGAGTTGAAGTAGTTGGTTTTTGGCTATTGATGAGAATGGTGACAGTGTTTACTTTTGAGCATTTGCAGTTGTGCTACCATTGTTAGTAGCATTGGAACTACGAACAACATTCTTCTTCAAAGGCTCATTATCTTCCACAATGAACCCTTGTTTGATGGCATCCTCGATTTGAACTCCCATTTCATGAAGCTCTATAAAGGTAAATAAAGGTAGAATAATCATTTTCTATAGCAACTTGCCATGCAGATTCTGAACGATCATTCTTATCTGATGCTTCTCGAAAGGTCTCGTGGTCATCATCGAGGCTTTGGCCCTCCATCTTGGTACAAACTCAGAGAAACCCTCCTTCAGCTCTTGACGAGTTGCCTTGAGATCACAAGTTGTGACCTCAATCTGTGTATTGTAAGAGTACTGAGCAATGAAGGCTTCAACCATCTTCTCCCAATTCTGTTTGACGGAATCTTCTAACTTAGCATACCAAATGGCCGCTATACCCAACATGGTGCGACCAAAGAGAGATAGCTTATGTGGTCTAGTTAAGCCCATCGGCTGCAAGATATCAAAAAATAATCACAAGTGGGCCATCGAATCCCCAGAGCCATCGAAACGGTCAATGTGCGACATCTTAAACCGATCTGACAATGTAACTACAGAATCAGTGTATCCATCCTCTATATCTGGGATGGAGTTGACCCCTTACGCTCTCTTGAATAATTTTTCCAGTTTATTCACCTTGAGTGCAATTGGATCAACTTCGAATTCGAATGGTGCCTCGGTCTGATAAACCGGTGCTTTGGAAGATTGTGCTCGGATTGGCTCTGTTGGATTGCCTTGGTTTTCTTGGACATTGGCAGTATTAGCAATGACACCGGGCACAGGGATAGTGTAGACAAGCCCGCGGGGGACCTCATGCTACAGCTCGGACTCGATTTTGTGTCACGGTTCTTAATCTGAACCAAAGAGTCCAAATCCGGCAAATCGTTTTGAGAAAACTGATTTTTGAAAGAAGTGCCAAACATGGACTGCTTTGCCAGATACAGAGTCGCCACCTAAATATTTTATTTTGGGAAATTTAGGAAACCCTGACTCGGTGCCAAAAGGCCACGTGTCCGTCATCACCAAAGTTGCCTCGGTTCGGGAACTTGGGTACGATTGGGGAAGGTCACTTCGTGAGCACCCCCGCTCGCCCGGTCATAGACCGGCCTCTACTAACCATGATATCAATTTTTGAAAACATTGTGAGTTCTTATTCTGATTTATTAGCCTAGGTTACTATGTGATGCGCACAGCATACAAATATAGACCGGGTTGCCTGAATTGGAACGAAACATTTCATGTTTGTTTTTGAAAATGGTTTGCTACCCGCAGGTAGGCTTTAAAACATTTGATGATTTATTCCAATTTAAATAACCCAACCTTCACCCACAGGCATTCAGGCAGTTATATCAGATAAGCACATAGCCTCATGGTAAGCATGCTATTCATGGCAGTCACTCACACGCATGCAAGGATGCTAAAGCATAATTTGGTAGGGTATTCTGGGCATTTGGTGGGGCGTTCTGAACAGTAGGTGCCTGCTCAGGTAACGGAGCCCCTGCCGGAGGAGG
>NW_021025746.1:1301183-1321774 GCF_004153795.1 Camellia sinensis | reverse complement strand
AACAAGCTACGTGCTAAAAAGAGCAGATATGCATAACAAGAGGCATGAAACATACAAAAATGCGGAATAGTACATGTACAGAATAAACCAAAGATGAAAACATTGGGAATTAGGAGTTTTGGATTACCTCTGACGGCCGCACCGTGTCAAAGTACTACCGTAGGTAGAGAAGAGTCTCCCGAGGCCGTGGCCGGTACTGGCCCTCGAAAATAAGAGAGTAGGGGGTCACAAGGGGCGCCTCCACCTCCAGCTCTGGCGCTAGTACTGGAAAATATGCGAAAACCCATAACTGCAAAAAAAAAAAAAAAATGCATTACGTTTGCATAGAAGTTGAGTGTTCAAATTTTTTCATTATAAAGACTATCCTCTCCACGTCATGGTCTATAAAGTACCCCCAAAAAAGAGTTCTCTAAACAATGTAAAGGGAAAAAACAAAGATGGTAAAAGTTCATAAATTTCTTCAAACACGATGTTAAAGAGTTATGAGAATCCATCCCTCCCATGCATCAAAATGGCGTAGCTTTTATGATTTAAAATTTGTTTCTTTTCTTTTCTTTTTCTTTTTGTTTTTTTATTTTTATTTATACATTAAAAAACAATGTGTAAACAAAAAGAAAAAATAACACCCTTCTATTACACAAAAGCGACCCCAAATACGTCTAGAAAAATTGCCACCCCACCTATCGAAGGATGACACTTTTTTTTAGAGTCGAACAAAGAGTCACTCTTACTATTTTTTCTTTTTATTTTTAACATAGCCCTTTCTAATTTTCAATCATTAATGGTAGATACCCTAAAATCTTTCCTAAATTTAAAAAAAAAACTTTCCTGTAAATATCCTCATTGAAATAAATTTAAGAGGAATGTCTTGAAAGTTTTAACTATTTTCCTTTTTCAACTAGAGCTAGCTATCATATGGGTAGGGTTGCAAACGAACCGAATTGTTTGCAAACTGGCTCGATTTGGCTCGTTTACTAAACGAGCTCGTATTTTTATTTGAATTGCATAATAAATATATTTTTTGTATATCAAATAATATAAGTATAAATATATTATTTATATATTAAATAATAATAATAAAATTCTTATCGAGTCAAGCTGAACCGAATTCAAGTTTTATTAATATTAACGAATCGAGCTAAGCACTAACCCAATTAGTTATCGAGTTGAGCTTGAACTCAATAAACGAGTTCCACAAATAAATAAACCGAGTTCGTATTCAATAAAACTTGACTCAACTCGGTTCGTTTGCAATCCTATAATCAGGTTATCATTTTGACTATGAGTAAAATTTTCAGAAATTAGGTTATCATTTTGACTATGGATAAAATTTTCAGAAGAAGGGATTGCAGCTCAGTTACAGTTAAACCTCAGTTAATGAGTACCATGTATAAAATTTAAAAAAATAAAAATAAAAAACAAAATAAATAAACAAACAAACAAACTTCAGTTAATGAGTAGGTTGACTAAAGCATAACCAAAAGAACAGGCTCGGCCCTCCGAGTCAAACCACGACATAGTAATGAAGACGTCATCTGACTACATTATTAAATAAAATCATTGGATAATTAATTACTAGCAAATTTGTGAGAGACTTACGTACCTTTGAACTCAATGCTGCGATTCATGACAGGCGAAGGAGAGGACGACTCATCCTTGTAGAACGACGAGTCGAGTACCGACACTGTACTCTGTTGCAACTCAGTCTCACTCGTCATCTCCGCTATGCTGTGTAGCAGCTTATCGCACCTCTCCAACAGACTCCTCCCTCCTTCCATCTTCGATCTCTTCAACCCCCACAAAATTATTAATCAAACTAATTAGAAACAATTAATCAAAATTAAGTGATAATTGAAGTTAATTAATTAAAATTAAACCCAGTTTAATGCATGTACCTCTGCCGGAAATGACGGTAGCAGCTTCTGCATCCTCTTGCGATTTAGTGAAAGTGTCACGGTCTCTTCTTCTTCATCGTCACTCTCGTAACCACAGAAACCACTGTCAGCCAAGGAAGTGGGGATAGAGTGTCGTGTCGGCGTCGGAGGAGGAGGAGGAGGGAAGACCTCGTCTTCGGAATCGCCGGAGATGGAAGTGGTGATAGGCTGTCGTGTCGGCGGAGGAGGAGGAGAGAAGAGTTCGTCGTCGCTGGAGATGGAGGAGCTGTAGTCGCGACGTGGCGTCTCGTCCCACTTGCATGGCGGTGATTCGGGGAGGTTGTCTTCGTGTGTGCGCAACCCACAGACTAAGAAGGAGGAGACGCGGTGCTTGAAGGAGCGGTGGGGTTTTTTGAAAGGGAGGGGGGTGGCCGGCTGGCAGTCAACGAAGAGAGGGCTTGGGGAGAGTTGGATAGGACTATCTGGGATGTTGGACGGATGTTTGGAGCGGCACAATTTGAAGGAAGATGTGACACGGGAGATGAAACCTTTGAATGCCATTGAATTGTTTTGTCTCTCTTTCTCTTTCTCTCTCTCTTCATAAATTTCTACAAACACGATGTTAAAGAGTTCAACAATACTAGGTATCATGAAAAATCTTTCATGAAAATAATCATGAAAGTTTTGTGACCCTTGGATTACACTTAGAATAAAGCACCACACACTAATCAAGATAATCCAAAAATCATAAATCTTTTATGATTATTTTCATGAAAAAAATTTTCATGATCCCTAACTTTTCTCTTTATTTAATAACCAATTAACCCCAACAAATTAATGGATAAATAATTGCTTGAGAACATCTCTAATCATTATTGCTATAATGCCATTATTATTATTATTATAATTTGGCAGTGAATAATGTTATTTTGCCAAATTATAACAATGATGCTCTAATGGTTATTTGTTATTTTGACAAATCTCAACTAATTTTCCCTCCAAGTTTATAGGTTCTGCAATGCAACTATGGCGCCCTGCCACATAGAAAGGAAATTAGATGGAGTTTGGGTCCTCTAAAGTATATGGTAAAGTCATTTATAAAGTAAAAAAAAAAATTGATTGGTCTATTTTTTTAAAATTTTTCACCATTTTTTTTTTTTTTTATAATTTTTTTGTTTTAATAATCTTTTTTTAATTTATGTCAATTTTTCCCCAGTTAGTGTAGTATAAAAAAAAAAAAAAAAAAAATCATCTGTTTCTTCCTTCCTTTGTTAATAGTGAAAGTATTTTAAATTTTTTTAAAACAAATTGGTTCATCTAGTGGAGTAAATTTTAAAAAACTAAATTAATTTTATTGAAAACAAGTAAATAAAATACTTAAAGAAAAATCCCAAAATGACCTCTAAATTTGCAAATGAAATGGACCGCTACTACGCCCCTGTAGATTAAATTTGGGGACTCCCACAATAGGCCCCTCTCCAAAATCATTTCACATCATTTTTTTAGACATAACCCACACGAATTAAACTTGCTCTTAAAGTCTCTCCTTAAAAAACATTGTAATCATATATGTCCCTCATTTTGAAATAACACGTTCGCATTTTTTTTTTATAAAATTAAATTTGTAATGATAATATTGAAAAATTTAACTGATAGATCAGACTTACCACGTGGTGGTTTGTACATTTTTTAGTTATGGAAATACATAATTATTATATTTAAAACATAAAAAATAAAAAATAATTTTTAGATGATCCAATACAATTAAAAACAGATCTCACTCAATTTTTCCATAAACATACTATTGTAAAAACAAAATATCCTGAACTTACCAAACATGCCCTATTTTCCAAACAAATTTTTTTTTTCCATGCAAAATAGTTCAATTAGAGGAAGTTGTAATGTCATATTTATGAGCACAATATTGATATAATAAATTTCACCATAATTAGATTGATACATTAAGTGGTGTTTTGAGAAATTGGTAAAAAACTAATTTTTTGATTTTTTTGGTTTTTTGGTAACTTTTTTGGGTTAAAAAACTAAAAAGTCAAAAAACTACTTTTTTAACAAGCTCCCAAATTGCCTCTAAATACTAAGATAAACAATGAAACATTATGCTACATTGAGAAAGAGTGATTTAAGCTTGAAAGCTCACACATGCACTTTTCTGATATTTTCAATCCTAGTTTTTACAGGCTTTGCAAAAGCTACCAGTTAGATTTTCCTGGTTTCCAGGGTTAAAAACCCCAACGAAATACCAGATTTCCAAATTTTAAAAAAATAAACATAAAGAAAATGGCAAAAACAAAAATAAAACTTAAAACACAAGTGCAATTGAGACACACAGAAAACATTAAAAACAAAAACTAAAAAGGCTTCCCTATGCCCTCGCATCAGAAAACCAATTTCCTGCGCGCTGAGGATTTTCTATTCTCGGCAAATGCCACCAGATCTCCAATTGTTTCGCCGACCAGATCTTTGAATATCATCCGTTCAATGTCCAACGTTGCCTCCGACATCTCCACCGGACAATCTCCCCACCCGCTGATTGTATCCCTGCCAAGTCCTTTCGTAGGTAGCACACCACAAACAATATCAAACAAGTCCTCTGCAGTGTCACGTTCTCGAATTCTCATAAATTCTGATCAAATTCGATGCAATGAAGGCTTTCCGATACTGGAATTTGACCGTGATAAGACCTTCCACGGAGGCATTTCTCTATCCCTGTCGAGAATTTCAGAGACAGTGTCGAAGATTAGCTTTCTTTCGAGGCTGGAGTTGCATGATGGCATATATGTAATTATGGTGTTTACTTGCCATTTCCTATGCGTTAGGGTTTAAACACTCAGTCACTTATTCGGACCCTCTTGCATGATGGCAAATATGTAATTATCGTGTTTACTTGCCGTTTCTCATGGATTAAGGTTTAAACACTCGGACACTTATTAGGGCCCTCTTCCATGATGACAGATACGTAATTGTGGTGTTTACTTGCCGTTTCTCGAGCATTAGGATTCGAACACTCGGACCGGACCCTCTTGCGTGATTGCAGATATGTAATTATGGTGTTTACTTGCCATTTGTCAAGCATAAGGGTTTATACACTCGGACACTAATTCGGACCCTCATGCATGATTACAGATATTAATTAAGGTGTTTATTTTCCATTTCTTATGCGTTAGGGTTTAAACACTCGGACACTTATTCAGACCCTCTTGCATGATGGCATATATGTAATTATGGTGTTTACTTGCCATTTCTCATGCATTAGGGTTTAAACACTCGACACTTATTCGAACCGTCATGCATGATGGCAGATATGTAATTCTGGTATTTATTTTCCGTTTCTCATGCGTTAGGGTTTAAACTCTGGGACACTTATTCAGATGCCTTGCACGATGGTAAATATGTAATTATGGTTTTTACTTGCCATTTCTCATGCATTAGGGTTTAAACACTCGGACACTTATTCCGACCCTATTGCATAATGGCAGATATGTAGTTATGGTGTTCACTTGCCACTTCTAACGCATTAGGGTTTAAACCCTCGGACATTTATTTGGACCCTCTTGCATTATGGCAGATATGTAATTATGGTGTGTATTTTCCATTTCTCGTGCATCAGGATTTAAACACTCGGGCACTTATTCAGACCGTCCTACATCATGTCAGATTTGTACTTATGGTGTTTATTTTTCATTTCTCATGCATTCGGGTTTAAACACTCGGACATTATTCGGACCCCTCTTGCATGATGGCAGATATGTAATTATGATGTTTATTTGTGATTTCTCATGCGTTAGGGTTTAAACAATCGGACACTTATCCGAACCCTCTTGCATGATGGCAGATATGTAATTAAGGTGTTTATTTGTCATTTCTCATGCGTTAGGGTTTAAACACTCGGACACTTATTCGGACCATCTTGCATGATGGCAGATATGTAATTATGGTGTTTACTTGCCATTTGTCATGCATTAGGGTTTATACACTCGGACACTTATTCGGACCCTCTTGCATGATGGCAAATATGTAATTATGGTGTTTACTTGCCATTTCTCGAGCATTAGGATTCGAACAGTCGGACACTTATTCGGGCCCTCTTGCGTCATTGCAGAAATATAATTACGGTGTTTACTTGCCATTTCCCATGCATTAGGGATTAAATACTCGGTCACTTATTCGGACCCTCATGCATTATTACAGATATTAATTAAGGTTTTTATTTGCCATTTCTCATGCGTTAGGGTTTAAACACTCGGACACTTATTCAGACCCTCTTGCATGATGGCAGATATGTAATTATGGTGTTTACTTGCCATTTCTCATGCATTAGCGTTTAAACACTAGCATGCTTGTTCGGACGCCTTGCATGATGGCGGATATGTAATTATGGTGTTTACTTGCCATTTCTCATGCATTAGCGTTTAAACACTAGCATGCTTGTTCGGACGCCTTGCATGATGGCGGATATGTAATTATGGTGTTTACTTGCCATTTCTCATGCATTAGGGTTTAAACACTCGAACACTTATTCGAACCCTCATGCATGATGGCAGATATGTAATTATGGTGTTTACTTGCCATTTCTCATGCATTAGCGTTTAAACACCAGCATGCTTGTTCGGACGCCTTGCATGATGGCGGATATGTAATTATGGTGTTTACTTGCCATTTCTCATGCATTAGGGTATAAACACTCGGACACTTATTCGACCCTATTGCATAATGGCAGACAGGTAATTATGGTGTTTACTTTCCATTTCTAATGCATTAGGGTTTAAACCCTCGGACACTTATTTAGACTGTCTTGCATTACAGCAGATATGTAATTATGGTGTTTATTTTCCATTTCTCGTGCATTAGGATTGAAACACTCAGACACTTATTTAGACCCTCCTACATGATGTCAGATATGTAATTATGGTGTTTACTTGCCATTTGTCATGCATTAGGGTTTATACACTCGGACACTTATTCGGACCCTCTTGCATGATGGCAGATATGTAATTATGGTGTTTACTTCCCATTTGTCAAGCATAGGGGTTTATACACTCAGACACTTATTCGGACCCTCTGGCATGATGGCAGATATCTAATTATGGTGTTTACTTGCCATTTCTCGAGCATTAGGATCTGAACATTCGGACATTATTCGGACCCTCTTGCATGATTGCAGATATATAATTATGGTGTAACTTGCCATTTACCATGCATTAGGGATTAAACACTCGGACACTTATTCGGACCGTAATGCATGATTACAGATATTAATTAAGGTGTTTATTTCCCATTTCTCATGCGTTAGGGTTTAAACACTCGGACACTTATTCGGACCCTCTTGCATGATGGTAGATTTGTAATTATGGTGTTTACCTGCCATTTCTTGAGCATTAGGATTCGAACACTCAGACACTTATTCAGACCCTCTTGCATGATGGCAGATATGTAGTTATGGTATTCACTTGCCATTTCTCGAGAATTCGGGTTTAAACACTCAAACACCTATTCAGACCCACTTGCATGATGGCATATATGTAATTATGGTCTTTACTTGCCATTTCTGATGCATTAGGGTTTAAACACTCGAACACTTATTCGAACCCTCCTACATGATGGCAGATATGTAATTATGGTGTTTACTTGCCATTTCTAATGCATTAGGGTTTAAACCCTCGGACGCTTATTTAGACCCTCGTCCATTATGGAAGATATGTAATTATGGTGTTTATTTGCCATTTCTCGGGCATTTGGATTTAAACAGTCGGACACTTATTTAGACCCTCCTGCATGATGTCAGATATGTAATGCATGGTGTTTACTTGCCATTTCTCATGCATTAGGGCTTAAACACTCGGACACTTATTCGGACCCTCTTGCATGATGGCAGATATGTAATTATGGTGTTTACTTGCCATTTCTCATGCATTAGGGTTTAAACACTTGGACACTTATTCGGACGCCTTGCATGATGGCAGATATGTAATTACGGTGTTTATTTGCCATTTCTCATGCATTAGGGTTTAAACACTTGGACACTTATTCGGACGCCTTGCATGATGGCAGATATGTAATTATGGTGTGTACTTGCCATTTCTCAGGCATTAGGGTTTTAACACTGGGACACATATTCGACCTTATTGCATATTGGCAGATATGTAATTATGGTGTTTACTTGCCATTTCTAATGCATTAGGGTTTGAACCCTCGGTCACTTATTTAGACCCTCTTGCATTATGGCAGATATGTAATTATGGTGTTTATTTGTCATTTCTCGTGCATTAGGATTTAAACACTCGGACACTTATTTAGACCCTCTTGCATGATGTCAGATATGTAATTATGGTGTTTACTTGCCATTTCTCATGCATTAGGGCTTAAACACTCGGACACTTATTTGGACCCTCTTGCATGATGGCAGATATGTAATTACGGTGTTTACTTGCCATTTCTTGAGCATTAGGATTCGAACATTCGGTCACTTATTCGGACCCTCTTGCGTGATTGCAGATATATAATTACGGTGTTTACTTGCCATGTTCCATAGATTAGGGATTAAACACTCGGACACTTATTCGGACCCTCATTCATGATTGGAGATATTAATTAAGGTGTTCATGTGCCATTTCTCATGCGTTAGGGTTTAAACACTCGGACACTTATTCGGACCCTCTTGCATGATCGTAGATATGTAATTATGGTGTTTACCTGCCATTTCTTGGGCATTAGGATTCGAACACTCAGATACTTATTCAGACCCTCTTACATGTTGGCAGATATGTAATTATGGTGTTCACTTGCCAATTCTCGAGCATTCGGGTTTAAACACTTGAACACCTATGCAGACCCTATTGCATGATGGCATATATGTAATTTTGGTCTTTACTTGCCATTTCTCATGCATTAGCGTTTAAACATTCGAACACTTATTCGAACCCTCATGCATGATGGCAGATATGTAATTAAGGTGTTTACTTGCCATTTCTAATGCATTAGGGTTTAAACCCTCGGACACTTATTTAGACCCTCTTCCATTATGGCAGATTTGTAATTATGGTGTTTATTTGCCATCTCTCGTGCATTAGGATTTAAACAGTCGGGCACTTATTTAGACCCTCCTGCATGATGTCAGATATGTAATTATGGTGTTTACTTGCCATTTCTCATGCATTAGGGCTTAAGCACTCGGACACTTATTCGGACCCTCTTACATGATGGCAGATATGTAATTATGGTGTTTACTTGCCATTTGTCATGCATTAGGGTTTATACACTCGGACACTTGTTCGGACCCTTTTGCCTGATGGCATATATGTAATTATGGTGTTTACTTGCCATTTGTCATGCATAAGGGTTAATACACTCGGACACTTATTCGGACCCTCTTGCATGATGGCAGATATGTAATTATGGTGTTTACTTTCCATTTCTTGAGCATTAGGATTCGAACATTCGGACACTTATTCGGACCCTCTTGCGTGATTGCAGATATGTAATTATGGTGTTTAGTTGCCGTTTGTCACGCATAAGGGTTTATACACTCGGACACTTATTCAGACCCTCTTGCATGATGACAGATATGCAATTATGGTGTTTACTTGCCATTTCTCGAGCATTAGGATTCGAACATTCGGACACTTATTCAGACCGTCTTGCGTGATTGGACACTTATTCCGACCCTATTGCATAATGGCAGATATGTAATTATGGTGTTTACCAGCCATTTCTAGTGCATTAGGGTTTAAACCCTCGGACACTTATTAGGACTGTCTTGCATAATGGCAGATATGTAATTACGGTGTTTATTTGCCATTTCTCGTGCATTAGGATTTAAACCCTCGGACACTTATTCACACCGTCCTGCTTGATGTCAGATTTGTAATTATGGTGTTTATTTGCCATTTCTCATGCATTCGGGTTCAAACACTCGGACACTTATCCGAACCCTCTTGAATGATGGCAGAGATGTAATTAAGGTGTTTATTTGCAATTTCTCAAGCGTTAGGATCTAAACACTCGGACACCTATTCGGACCCTCTTGCGTGGTGGCAGATATGTAATTATGGTGTTTACTTGCCATTTGTCATGTATTAGGGTTTATACACACGGACACTTATTCGGACCCTCTTGCATGATGGCAGATATGTAATTACTGTGTTTACATGACATTTCTCATGCATTAGGGTTTAAATACTCGTACACTTATTCCGACCCTATTGCATAATGGCATATACGTAATTATGGTGTTTACTTGCCATTTCTCATGCATTAGGGTTTAAACACTCGGACACTTATTCGAACCCTCATCCATGATGGCTGGTATGTAATTATGGCGTTTATTTAGAATTTCTCATGCATTAGGGTTTAAACACTCGGACGCTTATTCGGACGCCTTGCATGATGGCAGATATGTAATTATCGTGTTTACTTGACATTTCTCATGCATTAGGGTTTAAATACTCGTACACTTATTCCGACCCTATTGCATAATGGCATATATGTAATTATGTTGTTTACTTGCCATTTCAAATGCATTAGAGTTTAAACCCTCGTACACTTATTCCAACCCTCTTGCATTATGGTGTTTATTTGTCATTTCTCGTGCATTAGGAATTAAACACTCGGACACTTCTTCAGACCGTCCTACATCATGTCAAATTTGTAATTATGGTGTTTATTTGCCATTTCTCATGCATTCGGGTTTAAACACTCGGACACTTATTCGGACCCTCTTCCATGATGGCAGATTTGTAATTACGGTGTTTATTTGCGATTTCTCATGCGTTAGGGTTTAAACACTCGGACACTTATCCGAACCCTCTTGAATGATGGCAGATTTGTAATTACGGTGTTTATTTGCAATTTCTCATGCGTTACGGTTTAAACACTCGGACACTTATCTGATCCCTCTTGAATGATGGCAAATATGTAATTAAGGTGTTTATTTGCCATTACTCATGCTTTAGGGTTTAAACACTCGGACACTTATTCGGACCCTCTTGAATGATGGCAGATTTGTAATTACGGTGTTTATTTGCAATTTCTCATGCGTTACGGTTTAAACACTCGGACACTTATCCGAACCCTCTTGCATGATGGCAGATATGTAATTATGATGTTTATTGGTGATTTCTCATGCGTTAGGGTTTAAACAATCGGACACTTGTCCGAACCCTCTTGCATGATGGCAGATATGTAATTAAGGTGTTTATTTGTCATTTCTCATGCGTTAGGGTTTAAACACTCGGACACTTATTCGGACCGTCTTGCATGATGGCAGATATGTAATTATGGTGTTTACTTGCCATTTGTCATGCATTAGGGTTTATACACTCGGACACTTATTCGGACCCTCTTGCATGATGACAAATATGTAATTATGGTGTTTACTTGCCATTTCTCGAGCATTAGGATTCGAACACTCGGACACTTATTCGGGCCCTCTTGCATGATTGCAGATATATAATTACGGTGTTTACTTGCCATTTCCCATGCATTAGGGATTAAACACTTGGACACTTGTTCGGACCCTCATGCATTATTGCAGATATTAATTAAGGTTTTTATTTTCCATTTCTCATTCGTTAGGGTTTAAACACTCGGACACTTATTCGGATCCTCTTGCATGATGGTAGATATGTAATTATGGTGTTTACCTGCCATTTCTCGAGCCTTCGGGTTTAAACACTCGGATACTTATTCAGACCCTTTTGCATGATGGCATATATGTAATTATGGTTTTTACTTGCCATTTCTGATGCATTAGGGTCTAAACACTCGAACACTTATTCGAACCGTCATGCATGATGGCAGATATGTAATTCTGGTATTTATTTTCCATTTCTCATGCGTTAGGGTTTAAACTCTCGGACACTTATTCAGATGCCTTCCATGATGGCAAATATGTAATTATGGTTTTTACTTGCCATTTCTCATGCATTAGGGTTTAAACACTCGGACACTTATTCCGACCCTATTGCATAAAGGCAGATATGTAGTTATGGTGTTTACTTGCCACTTCTAACGCATTAGGGTTTAAACCCTCGGACACTTATTTGGACCCTCTTGTATTATGGCAGATATGTAATTATGGTGTTTATTTTCCATTTCTCGTGCATCAGGATTTAAACACTCAGACACTTATTCAGACCGTCGTACATCATGTCAGATTTGTAATTATGGTGTTTATTTGCCATTTCCCATGCATTCGGGTTTAAACACTCGGACATTTTTCGGACCCCTCTTACATGATGGCAGATATGTAATTATGATGTTTATTTGTGATTTCTCATGCGTTAGGGTTTAAACAATCGGACACTTATCCGAACCCTCTTGCGTGATGGCAGATATGTAATTAAGGTGTTTATTTGTCATTTCTCATGCGTTAGGCTTTAAACACTCGGACACTTATTCGGACCGTCTTCGGACATTATTCGGACCCCTCTTACATGATGGCAGATATGTAATTATGATGTTTATTTGTGATTTCTCATGCGTTAGGGTTTAAACAATCGGACACTTATCCGAACCCTCTTGCATGATGGCAGATATGTAATTAAGGTGTTTATTTTTCATTTCTCATGCGTTAGGGTTTAAACACTCGGACACTTATTCGGACCGTCTTGCATGATGGCAAATATGTAATTATGGTGTTTACTTGCCATTTGTCATGTATTAGGGTTTATACACACGGACACTTATTCGGACGCTCTTGCATGATGGCAGGTATGTAATTACTGTGTTTACTTGACATTTCTCATGCATTAGGGTTTAAATACTCGTACACTTATTCCGACCCTATTGCATAATGGCATATACGTAATTATGGTGTTTACTTGCCATTTCTCATGCATTAGGGCTTAAATATTCCGACCCTTGACATTTTTCATGCATTAGGAATTAAACACTCGGACACTTCTTCAGACCGTCCTGCATCATGTCAAATTTGTAATTATGGTGTTTATTTGCCATTTCTCATGCATTCGGGTTTAAACACTCGGACACTTATTCGGACCCTCTTCCATGATGGCAGATTTGTAATTACGGTGTTTATTTGAGATTTCTCATGCGTTAGGGTTTAAACACTCGGACACTTATCCGAACCCTCTTGAATGATGGCAGATTTGTAATTACGGTGTTTATTTGCAATTTCTCATGCGTTGCGGTTTAAACACTCGGACACTTATCCGACCCCTCTTGAATGATGGCACATATGTAATTAAGGTGTTTATTTGCCATTACTCATGCTTTAGGGTTTAAACACTCGGACACTTCTTCGGACCGTCTTGCATGATGACAGATATGTAATTATGGTGTTTACTTGCCATTTGTCGAGCATTAGGATTCGAACACTCGGACACTTATTCGGACGCTCTTGCGTGATTGCTGATATATAATTATGGTGTTTACTTGCCATTTCCCATGC
Source organism: Camellia sinensis (assembly GCF_004153795.1). NCBI lineage: Eukaryota > Viridiplantae > Streptophyta > Magnoliopsida > Ericales > Theaceae > Camellia > Camellia sinensis. Next base: position 1,308,472 of record NW_021025746.1, on the reverse strand, counting down.
ATTAGGGTTTAAACACTCGGACACTTATTCGGACCCTCTTGCCTGATGGTAGATATGTAATTATGGTGTTCACTTGCCATTTCTCGAGCATTCGGGTTTAAACACTCGGACACTTATTCAGACCCTCTTGCCTGATGGCATATATGTAATTATGGTTTTTACTTGCCATTTCTCATGGATTAGGGTTTAAACACTCGGACACTTATTCGAACCGTCATGCATGATGGCAGATATGTAATTCTGGTATTTATTTTCCATTTCTCATGCGTTAGGGTTTAAACTCTCGGACACTTATTCAGATGCCTTGCATGATGGCAAATATGTAATTATGGTTTTTACTTGCCATTTCTCATGCATTAGGGTTTAAACACTCGGACACTTATTCGGACCGTCTTGCATGATGGCAGATATGTAATTAAGGTGTTTATTTGTCATTTCTCATGCGTTAGGGTTTAAACACTCGGACACTTGTTCGAACCCTCTTGCATGATGGCAGATATGTAATTAAGGTGTTTATTTGTCATTTCTCATGCGTTAGGGTTTAAACACTCGGACACTTGTTCGGACCGTCTTGCATGATGGTAGATATGTAATTGTGGTGTTTACTTGCCATTTGTCATGCATTAGGGTTTATACACTCGGACACTTATTCGGACCCTCTTGCACGATGGCAAAAATGTAATTATGGTGTTTACTTGCCATTTCTCGAGCATTAGGATTCGAACACTCGGACACTTATTCGGGCCCTCTTGCGTGATTGCCGATATGTAATTACGGTGTTTACTTGCCATTTCCCATGCATTAGGGATTAAACACTCGGACACTTATTCGGACCCTCATGCATTATTGCAGATATTAATTAAGGTTTTTATTTGCCATTTCTCATGCGTTAGGGTTTAAACACTCGGACACTTATTCGGATCCTCTTGCATGATGGTAGATATGTAATTATGGTGTTTACCTGCCATTTCTTGAGCATTAGGATTCAAACACTCGGACACTTATTCGGACCCTCTTGCATGATGGGAAATATGTAATTATGGTGTTCACTTGCCATTTCTCGAGCATTCGGGTTTAAACACTCGGATACTTATTCAGACCCTCTTGCATGATGGCATATATGTAATTATGGTTTTTACTTGCCATTTCTCATGCATTAGGGTTTAAACACTCGGACACTTATTCGAACCGTCATGCATGATGGCAGATATGTAATTCTGGTATTTATTTTCCATTTCTCATGCGTTAGGGTTTAAACTCTCGAACACTTATTCAGATGCCTTCCATGATGGCAAATATGTAATTATGATTTTTACTTGCCATTTCACATGCATTAGGGTTTAAACACTCGGACACTTATTCCGACCCTATTGCATAAAGGCAGATATGTAGTTATGGTGTTTACTTGCCACTTCTAACGCATTAGGGTTTAAACCCTCGGACACTTATTTGGACCCTCTTGCATTATGGCAGATATGTAATTATGGTGTTTATTTTCCATTTCTCGTGCATCAGGATTTAAACACTCGGGCCCTTATTCAGACCGTCCTACATCATGTCAGATTTGTACTTATGGTGTTTATTTGCCATTTCTCATGCATTCGGGTTTAAACACTCGGACATTATTCGGACCCCTCTTGCATGATGGCAGATATGTAATTATGATGTTTATTTGTGATTTCTCATGCGTTAGGGTTTAAACAATCGGACACTTATCCGAACTCTCTTGCATGATGGTAGATATGTAATTAAGGTGTTTATTCGTCATTTCTCATGCGTTAGGGTTTAAACACTCGGACACTTATTCGGACCGTCTTGTATGATGGCAAATATGTAATTATGGTGTTTACTTGCCATTTGTCATGCATTAGGGTTTATACACTCGGACACTTATTCGGACCCTCTTGCTTGATGGCAGATATGTAATTATGGTGTTTACTTGCCATTTCTCGAGCATTAGGATTCGAACAGTCGGACACTTATTCGGACCCTCTTGTGTGATAGCAGATATATAATTATGGTGTTTACTTGCCATTTCCCATGCATTAGGGTTTAAACACTCGGACACTTATTCAGATCCTCTTGCATGATGGCAGATATTAATTAAGGTGTTTATTTGCCATTTCTCATGCGTTAGGGTTTCAACACTCGGACCCTTATTCGGACCCTCTTGCATGATGGTAGTCATGTACTTATGGTGTTTATTTTCCATTTCTCGAGCAGTAGGATTCAAACACTCGGACACATATTCGGACCCTCTTGCGTGATGGCAGATATGTAATTTTGGTGTTCACTTGCCATTTCTCAAGCATTCGGGTTTAAACACTCGGACACTTATTCAGACCCCCTTGCATTATGTCATATATGTAATTATGGTGTTTACTTGCCATTTCTCATGCATTATGGCTTAAACACTCGGACACTTCTTCGAACCCTCGTGCAGGATGGCAGATATGTAATTATGGTGTTTATTTGCCATTTCTCATGCATTAGGGTCTAAACTATCAGACACTTATTCGGTCGCCTTGCATGATGGAAGATACATAATTATGGTGTTTACTTGCCATTTCTCATGCATTAGGGTTTAAACACTCTGACACTTCCGACCCTATTGCATAATGGCAGATATGTAATTATGGTGTTTACTTCCCATTTCTAATGCATTAGGGTTTAAACCCTCGGACACTTATTCAGACCCTCTTGCATTATGGCAGATATGTAATTATGGTGTTTATTTGCCATTTCTCGTGCATTAGAATTTAAACACTCGGACACTTATTCAGACCGTCCTACATGATGTCGGATTTGTAATTATGGTGGTTATTTGCCATTTCTCATGCATTCGGGTTTAAACACTCGGACACTTATTTGGACCGCCTTGCATGGTGGCAGATATGTAATTACGGTGTTTATTTGCAATTTCTCATGCCTTAGGATTTAAACACTCGGACACTTATCCGAACCCTCTTTAATGATGGCAGATATGTAATTAAGTTGTTTATTTGCCATTTCTCATGCGTTAGGGTCTAAACACTCGGACACCTATTCGAACCTTGTTGGATGATGGCAGATATGTAATTATGATGTTTACTTGCCATTTGTCAGGCATTAGGGTTTATACAGTCGGACACTTATTCGGACCCTCTTGCACGATGGCCGATATATAATTACTGTGTTTACTTGCCATTTCGCGAGCATTAGGATTCGAACACTCGGACACTTATTCGGAACCTCTTGCGTGATAGCAGATATATAATTATGGGGTTTACTTGCCATTTCCCATGCATTAGGGTTTAAACACTCGGACACTTATTCGGACCCTCTTGCATGATGCCAGATATTAATTAAGGTGTTTATTTGCCATTTCTCATGCGTTTGGGTTTCAACACTCGGACACTTATTCGAACCCTCTTGCATGATGGCATATATGTAATTACTGTGTTTACTTTCCATTTCTCGAGCATTAGGATTCGAACACTCGGACACTTATTCGGACCCTCTTGCGTGATAGCGGATATATAATTATGGTGTTTACTTGCCATTTCCCATGCATTAGGGTTTAAACACTTGGACACTTATTCGGACCCTCTTGCATGATGGCAGATATTAATTAAGGTGTTCATCTGCCATTTCTCATGCGTTATGGTTTCAACACTCGGACACTTATTCAGACCCTCTTGCATGATGGCATATATATAATTATGGTGTTTACTTGCCATTTCTCATGCATTAGGGTTTAAACGCTCGGACACTATTCGAACCCTCATGGATGATGGCAGATATGTAATTATGGTGTTTGTTTGCCATTTCTCATGCATTAGGGTTTAAACACTCAGACACTTATTCGGACGCCTTGCATGATGGCAGATATGTAATTACGGTGTTTACTTGCCATTTCTCATGTATTAGGGTTTAAACACTCGGACACTTATTTCGACCCTATTGCATAATGACAGATATGTAATTATGGTGTTTACTTGCCATTTCTAATGCATTAGGGTTTAAACCCTCGGACACTTCTTCGGACCCGCTTGCATTATGGCAGATATGTAATTATGGTGTTTATTTGCCATTTCTCGTGCATTAGGATTTAAACACTCGGACACTTATTCAGACCGTCCTGCATGATGTCATATTTGTAATTACGGTGTTTATTTGCCATTTCTCATGTATTCGGGTTTAAACACTCGGACACTTATTCGGACCCCCTTGCATGACGGCAGATATGTAATTACGGTGTTTATTTGCGATTTCTCATGCCTTAGGTTTTAAACACTCGGACACTTATCCGAACCCTCTTGAATGACGGCAGATATGTAATTAAGGTGTTTATTTTCCATTTCTCATGCGTTAGGGTCTAAACACTCGGACACCTATTCGGACCCTCTTGCATGATGGCAGATATGTAATTATGGTGTTTACTTGCCATTTGTGATGTATTAGGGTTTATACACTCGGACACTTATTCGGACCCTCTTGCGTGATGGCAGATACGTAATTTCTGTGTCTACTTGCCATTTCTCGAGCATTAGGATTCGAACACTCGGACACTTATTCGGACCCTCTTGCGTGATAGCAAATATATAATTATGGTGTTTACTTGCGATTTCCCATGCATTTGGGTTTAAACACTCGGACACTTATTCGGACCCTCTTGCATGATGGCAGAGATTAATTAAGGTGTTTATTTCCCATTTCTCATGCGTTAGGGTTTAAACACTTGGACACTTATTTGGACCTTCTTGCATGATTGTAGATATGTAACTATGGTGTTTACTTGCCATTTCCCGAGCCTTTGGATTCGAACACCCGGACACTTATTCGGACCCTCTTGCGTGATGACAAATATGTAATTATGGTGTTCACTTGCGATTTCTCGAGCATTCAGGTGTAAACACTCGGACACTTATTCAGACACTCTTGCATGATGGCATATGTGTAATTATGGTGTTTATTTCTGATTTCTCATGCGTTACGGTTTAAACACTCGGACACTTATCCGAACCCTCTTGCATGATGGCAGATATGTAATTAAGGTGTTTATTTGCCATTTCTCATGCGTTAGGGTTTAAACACACGGACACTTATTCGAACCGTCTTGCATGAAGGCAGATATGTAATTATGGTGTTTACATGCCATTTGCCATGCATTAGGGTTTATACACTCGGACACTTATTCGGACCCTCTTGCATGATGGCATATATGTAATTTCTGTGTCTACTAGCCATTTCTCGAGCATTAGGATTCGAACACTCGGACACTTATTCGGACCCCCTTGTGTGATAGCAGATATATAATTATGGTGTTTACTTGCCATTTCCCATGAATTAGGGTTTAAACACTCGGACAGTTATTCTGACCCTCTTGCATGATGGCAGATATTAATTAAGGTGTTTATTTTCCATTTCTCATGCGTTAGGGTTTAAACCCTCGGACACTTATTCGGACCCTCTGGCCTGATGGTAGATATGTAATTATGGTGTTTATTTGCCATTTCTCGAGCAGTAGGATTCGAACACTCGGAAACTTATTCGTACCCTCTTGCATGATGGCAGATATGTAATTATGGTGTTCACTTGCCATTTCTCGAGCATTCGGGTTTAAACACTCGTACACTTATTCAGAACCTCTTGCATGATGGCATATATGTAATTATGGTGTTAACTTGCCATTTCTCATGCGTTAGGGTTTCAACACTGGGACACTTATTCAGACCCTCTTGGATGATGGCATATATGTAATTATGGTGTTTACTTGTCATTTCTCATGCATTAGGGTTTAAACACTCGGACACTTATTCCGAACCTATTGCATAATGGCAGTTATGTAATTATGGTGTTTACTTGCCATTTCTAATGCATTAGGGTTTAAACCCTCGGACACTTATTCGGACCCTCTTGCATTATGGCAGATATGTAATTGTGGTGTTTATTTGCCATTTCTCGTGCGTTAGGATTTAAACACTCGGACACTTATTCAGACCATCCTGCATCGTGTCAGATTTGTAATTATGGTGTTTATTTTCCATTTCTCATACATTCGGGTTTAACCACTCAGACACTTATTCGGACCGTCTTGCATGATGGCAGATATGTAATTACGGTGTGTATTTGCCATTTCTCATGCGTTAGGGTTTAAGTACTCGGACACTTATTCGGACCGTCTTGCATGATGGCAGATATGTAATTATGGTGTTTACTTGCCCTTTCCAATGCATTAGGGTTTAAACCCTCGGACACTTATTCCGACCCTATTGCAAAATGGCAGATATGTAATTATGGTGTTTACTTGCCATTTCTAATGCATTAGGGTCTAAACCCTCGGACACTTATTCAGACCCTCTTGCATTATGGCGGATATGTAATTATGGTGTTTATTTGCCATTTCTCGTGCATTAGGATTTAAACACTCGGACACTTATTCAGACCCTCCTGCTTCATGTCAGATATGTAATTATGGTGCTTATTTGCCATTTCTCCGGCATTAAGGTTTAAACACTCGGACACTTATTCGGACCCTCTTGCATGATGGCAGATATGTAATTGTGGTGTTTATATTCGATTTCTCATGCGTTAGGGTTTAAACAGTCGGACACTTATTCAGACCCTCTGGCATGATGGCAGATATGTAATTTATGAGTTTATATGCCATTTCTCATGCGTTAGGGTTTAAACACTCGAACACTTATTCGGACCCTCTTGCATCATCGCAGATATATAATTATGGTGTTTACTTGCCATTTGTCATGCATTAGGGTTTATACACTCAGACAGTTATTCGGACCCTCTTGCATGATGGCAAATATGTAATTATGGTGTTTACTTGCCATTTCTCGAGCATTAGAATTCAAACACTCGGACATTTATTCGGACCCTCTTGCGTGATAGCCGATATATAATTATGGTGTTTACTTGCCATATCCCTTGCATTAGGGTTTAAACACTCAGTCACATATTCGGACCCTCTTGGATGATGGCAGATATTAATTAAGGTGTTTATTTGCCATTTCTCATGCGTTTGGGTTTAAACACTCGGACACTTATTCAGAGCCTCTTGCATGATGGTAGATATGTAATTATGGTGTTTATTTGCCATTTCTCGAGCATTAGGATTCAAATACTCGGAAACTTATTCGGACCCTCTTGCATGATGACAGATATGTAATTATGGTGTTCACTTGCCATTTCTCAAGCATTCGGGTTTAACACACTCGGACACTTATTCAGAACCTCTTGCATGATGCCATATATGTAATTATGGTGTTTACTTGCCATTTCTCGAGCATTAG